>JAQFXU010006162.1:0-10611 GCA_034693705.1 Spatulosminthurus flaviceps | reverse complement strand
ATGCATAGGGAAACTACCTTTACATAGCTTTATGCGTGTAATCATTTATCCCTTAAGTATCACTCATTGTCATATACTTAACCACGTCAATTTTACAATGCCTCGTATTTGACAATTTAAGCACCTATTATGTAGCTCTATATATCTTGAGGACATCTTGAAGTCAATCCTGAGACTCTGATTATGCCTGCATTTTCACTAGACTTTTGTGACTTAGAGATTTTAAAAATTCAATGACATGAAATAGCAAATAGCTACTCATGGAGACATGAAAATTCTTTTAGCATTGGAACACCAACCCAAATCATACTGTCTGAGTCGTGTCGTCTTTAAATTCTGTCATGAATATATCAACTCCTGCATTTTCCTTCTTTTGAGAGACAGTAAAAACTTTTAATTTCTTCCTAAACCCTTGAACTCAGTAAAGAATGCGAAAGGAAAACTTTAAAAAATCATGAGAATTTTTTTTCTCTCTCTCTCTTTCATAAAACCTCATACCCAATAATAAGAGTAATTGATGGAAGTCATAATTTTACCCAAAACTGCTTCATCATCAGAGCCAAGCACTAAGTAAGCTTTACCTCACCGGTACCTTTAAAAGCATAAGTTACAAGCTTACGTATACGGTCCTACAAGTGTAAAGTATAGGAGGAAAATGCTTGGGACTTCCCCTTTTTCTCTTCTTCTTTAATGCACAATGCAGTGCAATGCATTAAATTTAATTATAAATTACTGCCTATAAGCTTCTCGAACGAAAAACCTTCCTAGTATTGAGTACCCGCAACTGCGTGAAAAACCTCCGTTTAAGTAAACCATGACAATTTTTATGAGATTCCGTAAGAATAATATATCGTTTAGGCATATATGTTATATTGTTCAAAACCATAATTTCTAGTTCATCTAGAAAATTCCTCAAGAAAAAGAATGTTAGAAGGAAAAGTAAAGTGTAACAGTAAAATTTGAGGGTGAAAAAACATGGAAACGATTGTTCTCGCACATAAGAACCTTTTTATTGACACTTCACCAAGGAATTTTGCTACCTCACTTTTCCCTTCCCTCCTTTTATTTCTTATACTATTTTCTGTCATCCTCCTCCTCCGAAAGAAAAAAAGTACAATTATGTAAATGAGTATCTTCCGGCTTTTTATTTTCTCAAATCTGCAAGATCATCTGAATAAAGGTGAATAAATATGTTACTTTTCCCTTTTGTCACATGTCAAATCCATGTTTCGGATCATTTCCTTTTTCATCATATACAAAAAAGATGAGACGCACACATATTACGTCAGAGCTTCATATGAATTTCTACATAGCCTCTGTAATTTCTCTGCCTATTTGCTAAGGAATCTCAATATTTAATTACACACTCATTACAACACGAGACCTCATTATTAGTCATTTACACGTTAAACTTATAGGGAGGGTGCAGTTGAAATGAGAAAGTTGTCTGTCTCGGAGCATTTTTCTCTGTGAATGTCCGCATTCGGATTGGATGGTCATTGACATAGGGTGAAAAAAATTCAGGATGTGATTCCAATGCAATATGTGATAACATTATAGGGTGCATTATAATAGTAATAATAATACTAAGATTTAAAATGAATGTGAACCAATTAGCATATGGGAAAATACCAACTTTGGCACTATTCAATTCTAGGCTTTGTCTTTTCAATGCACTAAAAGTTCTTATAAAAGTTAAAATAGACTCGGATGCAGTTGCATACATAACCTTCAATCTATTGTCCGGGGTTACCCTTTACGCTTCTTTATACACCAAATGGAGATGACTTTATCCAGAGTACTATACGTAATGATATTTCAAGGTTTGTATATCTAAGCATAGCCTTATAAAGTAATGTGTGAGAAAATATAGGGAAAATACATATGTAGAAAAGATGGCATAAAAATATCATCTAAATATTGAACCATCATCCTGAGGTAATCATAAAGCATAATCAGAATGGTAATTGCTACCATAATTCCGGGTGCTCTGTAAAAAAAGCAATCCTTCAAAAATTATATATAAAGAAAGATTATTTCTTTTTCCATATAACTCACTCACTCTGTGAGCAAATCCTCGGGTGGGAGCAACTCAATTTAATTTTTTTCCTTCCTCCCGTCTGTTTACATTAACTTTTTCTTAGTGTTTACGCATATGATGCAATTTCATATCTCTCGATATACATAAGTCGGAGAGCATCCCATGATTACAATGGACAGGACGCTGTCAAGGTGATTCCAACAACTTAACCTAATCTTCATCCAAAAGCTCCTTTTTATTTCCCTCCAATCTCAACTCCTACCTTTCAATTTAAATTACTTCGAACGTTTCTCTTGTAGCGAGCTCCTATAGCATATATACACTATATTGTAGAACGATTTGGGGTTAGACTTGTGAAGGGCACTTTGAGAACCGCTTCCTCAGGTTACTTCATACTTGAGCATCCAGACTACGTAGAAAATTGTCGGTGAAGATGTGAATGACAAAGATTTTTTCAACTCATACTCACACTCAGCCAGTTATGTTACGTAATATGCAGGGAAGGTGTTGAAACAAAAGGTATGAGGGAATCTTTAAGTGCTCTATTGTTGCCAATGAATTAACAGCAGGTTGAAATGATAGGAACCGTAAAGAGGAGTAAAGGGTTCTAGTCATATTGACACGATTTTTTATATCATTCTTTCTCATTACCCATTCCTACACTATAACCATAGGAGTAAAGTGCTGCAAACCTCTCCGCGGTCACTTCCCTGTCCAACAATTACAATGTTTGACTTGGACAATAATAATTAAAAGGTACCGTTCTCTATGTTAGTGGGTGGATATTTTTAGTATACCTTTTTTTCTAAACCCCTTAACTATTATTTGCTTTGAGCATATTTTGTTTCAATATAGATAGCTGTTCTTGGGTTGACAGGAGTAGGCTACGAGGAACAAGTGTTTCTGCAAATATTTATTCACTCTTAAGTTCATCTTCAAAATTGACTTTTTCAATGAGCGACTTTTAAAGACTTATTATTTGAAAATTGCCGTAATATCTGAGGATTGGTGGGTCACTGATGGAAAATTGTATTGACGCATTTATTTTTATGACTCTTAATACACGGCGTTGCTGAATGATGACTTCCTCTCTAACTAAATAATCGATGGATTTTGACATAATTTTTTAAGTAAGGTACATTTTACTTAAGCGACGAGCGACATTGCATAAGAATTTTTAACCTTTACTCGTCAATTTGAAAAACCCTACACTGTTCTTGTCAAACACTTTGTATAAGAAAATCTAATATTTGAAATGCATAATTAAGAGTAAGAGGAATGTATTTAATGACTGGGGTCAAAAGTAAAGAAGAAGAAAAATATTTGCATGGGAAAAACCATATGCAGCGTAATCTTTGATCCTCTTTAATTTCTAATCCCACCAAATACAGTTTTAAAGGAAAGGAAACGTAGAGGAGAACTGTTCATGAAGGTTTTAAGGAAGATGTTTCCGTTGACAAAAATCCAAAAATCTAGATGCACGCATACTCTTTATGAAAAATCTCTTTTACTTTTGCTCCTTTGTAACGGTAAAGTCCACATGGTTTTAATCCCTCAAGTCACATTTTTAGATTTTTCCAGTCATGCATAATAACAAGTGAAATTCTCATGTTCATTGTATTTTTTGATGATGCTTCTTGTAAATTTATATAATCCATGCTATTTGTCACTTGTGTACAAACATAGGACAGTTATAGAAGCAAAACATACATTATATACATTGGAAACTGAAAGCATACGAAACTAGAGTTAAAGTTGTATTTCACAACCACAAGTTTCCTTGACATTGACACATGGCTTGGGAAAGCTCACCATCATGCGGAGAGACAGAGAAGGTAAAAAAAATGGTTTCAAAATACAAAAGTAAAAATGTACAGGTACGAATCCACTGAACGTTCTATAAAACTAATTATTTGTAATAAAATGTACTAAACTAAAACATATTCCCATGTAAAGATATAGGAAAAGGTCCTTATGCTAAAGGATAGGGCACGCGTTCCGGACAGCTGATCTTGACAGGGCAATATGTACCTACAATCAGAATATATTCAATTTTAAAAAAGGAGCAATAAATGGAATTTGCATTGCCTTTGATTATCGATGTGACTGTCAGAAAAGAAAACCAAAGATGATCATGGGAAGTTAATTTGTTGAGTAAAGTAATTCCGAGCTCTTCCTTCCTACCCAATACTGCCCAATGATCAGAGAGAAGAGAGACTCGTGGGAATTGAACATGACAAGCTTACACACCTTTTCCCTTTGTCCTTGCGTCTACACCTTAACCCTTTTGTGTACCAGCCCCTGTCAATATATAACACTCCATTTAAGGATCTCATCCCGTCAATCTGAAAATATTTCCTTTTTTATTTCCTATATAGAATTTTTCATATCCTCACAATATCATTTCTCATAGTCATGCGGTTTTTCCAAATCATTGTCATCCAACTGAATGCGTTCAATCTTTCAACCCTTTCCTTTAAAAAAATATAAAAGAAGGTTGAAAAACTCCAAGCTATAAAAATATACTGTGGTTATTTAACCATCCTGAACCTCCTGTCTTAAAAGGTTAGGGGATGTTTCTCACATTATTTTACTGTATATTTCTACCACACATGTTTCTTCTCAAGTTAGAAAAATCTCCTTAAATTAATGTAGAAATCCTTATAGGAATTGACTGTCAAGGACGGGGATACTGTATTGAAGAAGAAAAAAGATCACGAGTGTTTTTAAAAAATTCTTCTCTTGCAGAACCGTCTGAAATCATTGGTTAGCTCTTGTTTTGGAGAAAATTAGCCATTTCCTATGCTCAGCTTTTCATTGTCGTAATGACAATAATTTTAATTATAGTCTATGTGCGTATACACATTTATTCATATTGCCAAACATTTCTTTCCACGGCTCGTTGACTTCCTATACAAACGCCTGAGTAACCCTCACACTTGAAATAATTTTTTATGTACTAATTTCTTATAATTTTATCTCAACATGTTACGATACTTAATCTCTTGTATACTCTTGTAAATTTCTTCGATATAAAACTGGTTTCAGCACAAAGCAATTAAAAGAGGCGGAATACTTTTTTACATAGACTGCTTACGCGCGTATACAATTTTTTTTCCCCAACTGTTTTTTTCTCCAGCTATTTTTTGCTTTTGTAAATTTTTGGCAGAGGAAGCTATTTAATTATTAGCATTATAAAATCAAGGTATGATTTCAATAAGTATGAGGGTGCTAAAACCTTGGCAGAGAGAGCATCCTTTGGCAGTGAATATACAGTGGAAAATTGTAATTGCAATTTGTACATAGAGAGAGCAATTAAATTAGAGTTAAAACTCCTGTATCTTAATAATCATCGTGTTACATTTACGCATAGAAATTTAGTAAGGTTAAGGACAGACGGGGGAAGGATAGAATTGGATGGGAAATTCATTTCCGTAGGTATCGTTTTCTTTGACTGAATTCACGACCCTGACATTCAAATGACTATGTAACAGTTAACAAAGTGACAAAGAGCAGCAGGAGGAAGGAAGGAAGAAAAACCTATGCTAAATATATGCGTCCAATTCATCAGGAGCTTTCATCTATGATTCTGCATGGGGGATTTTTTTCAATTTCTTTACTGTTACATGGCATAAGAGTGTAGGTCTATGGTAAGTTTAGGTAGGGGTAGGAGTATATGGTTGTGTGAGCTTGAGAGAGACTGTAGGAGCAAAAATATACGGTTGTATTGACAGAGAGAACCGAATCTGCGGTTTTCATAAAACTCGATCTTTTCTCTCTATTTTTCTTATTTTTGCTCCATGTCCATTTCCGTTTTCTTTCTCACACATATTTTCAGTGATATTTCTATAAACATATGCTTTTTCATAGCTTCGCTTTAGTGAGGAAGGGAACCGTTTCCTTTACCATGACTCTTTCCTTAACATTGAGTAACCTCTAGGAATCTTTATTTTTTTCCTTTTACTATCAAAATTGCCAACAATACATATTTATATATAAAGCTTTGGGGATTTTAAATCTGCCGGTATAGTTACACTACATAATTTATGCTTACCTAGCACAAAATATAATAACTTACTCAGTCTTTGAATTTTTCCTTTAATTTCCCGTCCTTTCTGCAAGATATTTTAGTGCTTTTTCTTTTCCACGTAATTATATGGGACGGAGGGTAGTAATGAATAAGTACGATATTTTTAAAGTGTTTTAAAAATTTTACCTCACAACTTATTCACTTACATAAGAAACAGAGGAATTTGGAGGATTAAATGAAAGTGTAGGTTGGAAATTGGGAGATGTATGCGACAGGTGTAAAGAGACCACAAAGCGTTGGTTTATTTCCTCAAAGTAAACCTGTTTATTTTCTTCTTGGTTTTTTAACAACACTCCATTTCTTATTCTATTTTCGGAATTCAAAACACTATTCGTGACTTAAATGGCAGCTCGGCATTTTATACCACACCATTTAGCTACTTGTGTTATTTTCTACGTTTAAATGCTTATGTGCTTACGTACGAGCAATTATTATGTATTTCATGTGCAATAAAATCAATTATAATTTGCATACTTGACCCTTTACAAGTCATCACAAAATGTGTAAAAAAAATATAATCGCTTAAAAATCCCAAAACAATTTTTTCCAAGAACTAATTCAAGAATTTTTCGGGGAAGCCTTCAAGCGACCCCTTTACAACAAAATTAAGAGATTAAAGTAATAATTTAGAGTCATGCAACTCAATCAAGGGGAGAATGCAAATTGCATGATAAATTGCTCTTGAAAAATTTGCAGTTGCACATGAACTCTCACATGCAATAAATGTACAATGCATTGGACATAGAATTGGAAGGTGCTACCACCAGTGACCAGATTAAATCAGATTCAATTACTCCAAACAACAGGACTAAAACGGTACAAAGATTTTAATTACCACTCCAACTGAACCTGACAGTGTTTTTTTTACATTGCAATGAATTAGTAAAAGAGAGATTTACAATATACATTATATCTGTAGTACATGAATAATAATACTTACAACTATTTTCAAATCACGATTTTTCCAAAGGAACAAAAGCCAAGGGTATTCGCACACCCACTACGCTTAAAAAGTTCAAGATGGAATTTCTCCATTAAAATTTATACTAAACTCCGTATAGACATTGTAATACGCCCCTAATGGACCTTCCAAGAATCAATGAACTGATTTGAAAATAATTCTTTTGAGGAGCTCGCATGGATTAAGAACATTAATTTATCCCGCACTTGCCTATTACAGCACAGGCTAGAGAGGGACTCATTAATTGAGAAGCACAAGCTCATTGTCAGAGGAAGGAAATGAACGCTCACATTTATAATGATCTCACTCAGAACAGATCAGTCTAATCTCTAATTAGTTAACATATGCTTCTACTCTTCTACATGAGTCACGTCCATGTTTTCCATATTTTAAAAGATTTTGCGCTTTCTCTCCGCATTCCTCTATGCATTGCATTGTTCGAATCACCTCAAAAATCCCGTTGTCCCTTGGCTGTTTCAAGATCCGTAACTATAGCTCATGTATTACTAAGGGAGTGCTATGGTGCTATAATTATTTAACCTTTGTTTATGTAATTACATAAGCGCATTTCTATGAATTATCATACATGTAATTCGTCTACCTCAATGTAACATGTAAAGCAAAGCCTAAGGACCAGGCCTTGTAATTGTAAGGAAAGGTTTAGTCTTGTCAAATGTGATTCAGAGTCGTAGGTTATGCAATGTAGTGATTATCTATGTTAATTTTTGTTTCATACTCTTCTTTTTTTTAGCTTGCTGTGTGTAGGTATAGGAGAGAAAAAACAATGGGGAACTGAAAAGCGGAGCGAAAGAAAATGATTCACATCCGTTGGAATTTCAACCACTCGAGACCCCCTGGATGGCCTCGTGATGGATAACACACGGTCAGCATTTGTTATGCTTTTTTTCGCAAATCTTCGCACCTTGTTTTTCGTCGATATACACACATGGATTTTTTTCCTATTTTCCTTCATTTGATTTTTATACCTACATTTTTCTCTTAACTCGTAATACGTAAAACTGTATGTAGCATTGGGATCACAGTTATAATTTTAAAGGTTAGTTTGGCTGTAAATGTAATGGAATTTTAATTCTATTAAAATAAAATTTATTCAGGGTCAGAGGGTAGAGGAAATGAGAGACAATTTAAAGCCATTGATCTATGGATAGGATGGATTTGCAATGGATTTTGACCCAATTGCTGTGACAGGTGTGTGGAAAGAGAAATCCTGGAGATTAATCTAGTAAATTCGTTCCTCCTTGAAATGATTAGGATTTTAGGGGAATTTGAACTTTTGTGCTTAAAAATGTTAATTAATGAGAGTAAAAACAATGGAAAAATTAATTACATCTAAATTCCAGGATTCACGCTTCCCCCAATGCAGCTTCTCCATGGTTTAGGACAAATACAGGGATAATTTCATTTAGTCATTGGAATTTCTATGTAATAAATTTTTGTATTCTACTGCATGTTATTCCAATGGAAATTCCAATGTAAAAGATTTGGTGAGGTAGAAATTGTTTCATCTCGCGTACATTGATTTTTCTGTCACATTTTCTCTTTGACATCCTCCTTGTCTTCGGTCTAGGATTTTAGAAAGCAGTCGGGTAGAAAAATTGTCCTTGCATGGTCTCGTCCTGTCTTTTCCTTTTAAAACTAATGCAAAAAATTTGAGAGAAAAAAAATAATGATTTTGATGGTCATTCAATTGTATATATTTTAACCTCTCCCCATTATGTTGAAATTGCAATGTTTTTTTCCCATTCCAGAATAGTAATTCCCCTTCTACTCCATGTAATTCTTTTTAATGGAATACGTAAAAGTGACATCTGTTTAAAATTAGATTTTCGGATGAGTGGAAAATTATATTATGAATATTTTGCAAAAGTTTTTCCTTTAATATGCAATTATTTTTCTTATCCAGTGCTGCCCAGTAGATATACACCAAAAGTGTAAGAGAATTTTTATGTATGTACATATTTCAATGAGACTTTTTTTAGAAAAGCAAAAGTGAATAGGAGGTGACCATGACACGCCCTTTGTAAACTTGAGTAGGTTTTTCATCTTCAGGTCTCATCCGCTCCTTAATACTCTCCTATTATCCTTTTGTTCTTGTTTTTATTGAAGTTTCCCAACCAAATCCTCGTTCAATTTCATGTTCTACATCTCATTGTTATTCATCCTTTCCATACTTTTTCTATTGCAGGTGTACGAGTACATACATAAAATCCATGCATGGAGCTTTATTTACAGTTCTACTAAACAGAATAAGCTTCTCCAGTTCATAGAAGACAACTTTCTGGAGGTACTTTTTCCAGACTATAATGCTTCATAAATTTTACTAATTGTAAGTCTTACTCACAAGCAGCAGGTGTTATATAGGCTTAACCCTATAAATTACTACAGAAATATATACACACATCTATAGCACGCATTAATATGTGTGTGTATGAAATCCATATGAAAGCTCATGGGGATTAGAGTGTATTGCCTCTTTGTGTGGTTTATGTTTATTTTTAATCTACAGCATCCTCAAGATTGAAACAGGTAGTATGTAGTTGTTTAGTATCATTACATAAGCACTACCCAACAACGCAATTACCATATGGTTCGTTCCTTGGAAAGCCTAAGTAATCGAAAAGCACAGCAGCAAATGCCAAAACCACACAGTCTATACCTAGTGCTACGTCCATGCCTTACCACTGTATGCACTGCTAGGTATGTATATAGCTCCAATAGCTTTACAAGCGTTTATAAGTAAAATGAAGGAAATAGTGGATACTTTTAATTAATTGTTACTTATTATACCTGGAATTTTTTACCCGCAGGATCAAGTAACAAAAAACTGACATTTGCACGTGTTTGGGTGATCCAGCCAAACAAGTACAAATACATACGTGTTATGTGCAACCGCCTATGCGTAGACATATCTACTATTTACAATCCTCAGACCAAATGAGGTAGAAAGCTCATAAAATGTAATCTGGCCAAAATTGCCGATATATACTCAATATTGTTATGTATGGTTACTCCCGTGCGTGTGATAACACGTAATGATAACTGATTGGACGTAGCTGTACATTAGACGTAACGTTAGAAAATTTAATGTTGTTTGAAGTGAATTTTTTTCCAAAAATTACCTGTATAACCATAGGGTCAAAAGACTTGTTATTATATATTAAGGATTAATTCTAAGTACATTCAAGGATGACGTTTACATTGCCACCGTAATTCCTCTGCCTCATTAGTCAATGTACTCATACCGGTGTTTAATAATGGAACTTCTGAGTGAGTCAGAGTAGGTAGGAAGTACATAAGTCTGAGATGGTTCGACTCTGAGCAAGGCAAGACCAAGCAATTAAACATACTAAAAATCTCTTATAGTTGACATGAAAATGTTCTATTAGCTCCGTAAATAGCTGTAATAGAGATTGAGAGAGAGAGAGAGAGGAGGAAAGAAGGAGCATTCAGTTTTTTACGGCTCGATTTTCAAATAATATGCAATTAAAGTTGTAATGA
>JAQFXU010006161.1:0-10611 GCA_034693705.1 Spatulosminthurus flaviceps | reverse complement strand
TTTATATTGACTGAAATATTTTACCTAATTCATTAATATATGTAAGTACACCAGCACTGAAAAATGCAAAATAGAATTGTGGGGAAATTAGTATTGCACCAGCTTACTGGACACGAATAGCTAGCTAGATAAAATTCAGATAACTTTCTTCATGAAACAGTAGCGAATACTTGGTTTTCCCATTTACGAAGTGGAGTCACAACAACGACAGGTTTTCGTTTGACTTTCTTGTTGAATTCATAATTAATCTACGCAACTTACAGGTGAGCTCGTTACAAAACATCAAAATTATTATTTGCACAGATTAAAAAATCATACAATCCTTAACATCCTGACGTATAATTTTCAAAAATTTTGATAATATTATTGGAGGGAAACGCTTTGATGCTAGATGTGTTGAATCCCATCAAGTCTTCTCAGCTTTTAATTCCGAGTTTCTCTTAAGTTTACTTACAATGTTAAAATAATTTTAGGGCTGCCCTACAGAATTATTAATTACGTATTAATAAGAGATAATTTACTTGATAACCAAATTGTTAACCATAATAATTTTTTTAAACTACCATCTTAATGTACAGGAGTAACAATCTTTGGTAGATGTGAGTCCCATTCTGCAACATCAGCTATTGAATTCCAATTTTGGAGCGGTTCCCCAATCGACCTGTATTTTACTGAGAATCAAGGTGAGTTACAAATATAAATTTTTATTTTAACATTATCTAAATAGTTTTTGATTCAATAGTACCCGAATTGATAACAATAATTCTTAAAAAATAACATTACCAGGTAAAGGAGTTAAATTCCTAAGCAGATGTGAATCCCGACACCTCAGTGACTCATTTCCTATTTTAAAGCGGTTCCCCAATCGACCTGCTTTATACTGAAAATCAAAGTGAGTTAGAGTTATAAATTTGTTTTTTATTTTAACAATGTCTGAATAATTTTTGATTCAATTGTATCCGAATTGATAACAATGATTCTTAAAAACAAACACACAGGTATAGGAGTTAAATTCTCAAGCAGATGAGAATCCTGTTTTCACTCCTCGGCGTCTCATTTCCTATTTTTGTGTGGTGTTTCAATCCACCTACTATATTTTGAAAATAAAGGTGAGTTTTTAAACCAAATTACTTCTTATTCAAGCAAAAACCGGACTGATTTTTAGTCCAATTGGCTAAAATAAATGTGGCACATTTGTTCCCATAGAAATTTCCCATTACAATTTAAAAGGGTGGCCTTCTACGTCAAAAGGTGTGATCCCCGGCAAAATCTCTCCAGGAATTACTTCTTGTAGGTCTGAATCTACATTAACAAAGGTGGGGAACATTTTTCAACACATATATCAAAATGTTTTTTAAAATTGAGATTGCTTTTAATAATGATTGAAAATGTTACTCCAATCAGTCATTTTGTCGTGACCAGGCTTTTGAATAGTGCCAGCAAAGGTACTTTCAAGCCTTCGGCAGTTCATTTATACCTTTACCTGACCTAATTTAAAAAAATCTTAATGGTAAAAAACCAAAGCAAGATTGGCATATTGTCACTCAAGAACAATTTTTTGCACTATTTCGATGTATCTTTTTTTATCATAGTAGCTCATTTCCAGTTTTTATAAAAATTCCTGAGACGTCGGCAACAATTCTTTATTTAACAAATATCACCTTCATTTAGAGGATTAATTTTGTCGGCATGAACTTGGATTGATAATTTTCAAATATTGCATTATATGATTAATTTCTTTCAAGTTATTAACTGGATTCAGGAAAATATTTATAATATACAAATGAGCTTTACAGTTTCTTGAATTCTTGTGTTTCTTGGTGCAATAGTTAAATGTCGGTGCTGTAGATGTACAATGGTGCACTCAGTTATAATTAATTAATACGCACTTTAGGAATTGTCTTTAATCCGGTCAGCCTCCTGCTCTTTCTACAATTTAATTTTCATACGTTATATTCGTTTTCTTACCACAAAAGTCCATTAATAAATTAATTTTGAAGGTAGTTAAATTTATATTAATACTTAGCCTTCTCAAATAGTACAATGTACGGGAAAACTGATGATGTGAATACCAATGTTTAATTTCAACGCTGCTACTAAATTATTTATTTTATTATGTATTGTAATTAATCTCTTTTGACTCTATTTTGACGCTTTTTTAAATGATGCAATCAGTTTTTAATTTCAAATAATCTTCTATTCCAATAAATCACACTTTATGTGATGCTTTTTGGATGAATCAATCTATTTGTATGGCGTTCTGGTAATCTTTAACAAGAAGGTTGCAATTATTCACATTTTGGTAATAATATATATAGGAAGTAAACACACCTATGATTATGTCTCAATGAGGACCATCTGAACAACCTAATCAAGAAAAAACCAGTCACAGTCAAGTTTAATTTCAGTAAATGTTTTTCCGATGCTTATTATTAATTTAGTGTTATCGCAAAAGACTGCTCGTTAATCCCAGTAGAACCGTCCCTTGACGTTATTAAATGAATTTCAATGTTATTATTGTTAATGTCTTGCAAGTCGTTATCTTCGTCGACAGATACTAAGCTAAGAACTATAGGAAGTTAAAGCAGTATACATTTATGTACATGCAGTAAACCACAATGTTTAAACATTTGGCGGAAATGTGTTCCTACGCTCATTATGAAGATGACGTCACTACGCGCTATTTTCAAAAAATACCACGTGTGTCACAAGTGAATGCATTTGATTAAATCAAAATCAAGAGTCATTGAGGACACTATAGAACATACATATATTCCAATTTTAAAGCCAATATCTATAATGTCCTTAAATTCACACGTGCTTCTAGACTTGACCAAATTATTTAAGCAAGCAAATAAATTAGCAACACATCAATATGTTAATATATACACAAAACAAATGATGTTTTAGTTGCCCAGTCTGATATTAGGTTTTAATACCTAATTCCTTATTAATTATTACATTTTTGCTTTTAACTATAATTAAGATACACAAGGACAAATACACAATAAATTGAGCAGAAAATGTGGCAATCTAGGACGATTGTCTCTACACTCTTTATGACGTTTTGAAAAAATGATAAAAATGGATTTATACTAGTAATTAAAGACTGACACCGATCACTTATAGGTATATCTTGAATTTGTTTACCTGCAATTGCCCAAAATAGTACTGTGTGTATTAAACATTAATATTTATTTGTCACATTGTTTTTGCAGATGGTCTTTGGAAAGAATAAACTAAATACGAGGCAATCTTTTGAAAAGGTAGTGTAGCTCACAATAGAAAAGGCCAAATAAGTTGATTTTCCAATGCAGTACATTTACGAATCTAGTCTTCGAGTAACTAGCGATAACGACTTTCCTTTATTTACAGAAACTTCGCGCGGGAAAAAAAACTAGAAATAAAAGGAAAGCGTCACCTACCAAGGGTCATCGTAATAAACGTACAAAACGAACCAATGCTAATCGCAGAAAAATAATATTTACAAAACGAGGAAAGGATGGGCTGATAAAGTTCAATCAGCAAAAAAAAGTTATTACATATAATAATGTACAGCATACGCAAAATGTATAATAGTATTGTAGAAGTTACACTTCACGTTCGTTTGTAGGCTAAAGCTGCACAAAATAAGGATAATGCGTTTTGGTTATCAGCCTACAACCACAATGTAATCATTAGAGCTGAATGGCGGAGAAAGCAATCAAAGTTGCAGGTTTAAATGTTTTTGCTAAATTTCAATCTTAGCTTGGTGCTATATATCTTCGGTATTTTTATTTGGCATCATATAATGATAAATATAATTTTTACTTCAGGGAAGGACAGCTAATTCTTTCCAAGTGGCAAGATCAAGATGTGCATGTCGTAAAGAAAGCACTTTTGATCTAAGTCCATGTGAATTGGGAGAGTGCCCTATCGGCTCTGAGGCCAATAAAAAACTGTCTTCAATAAATTAATTGGCTTCTTTATTAACTTTCAATTGTATAATATTCAGCCATAAAAATTAAAATCTTTAGAATATTTTATTCCCTCGTTGTAATAAAAAATAATCCTACTTTGTACGGATCGTTTACATTTGAGCTTCTATTGACGATTCTATTAGTTGTAAATTATATTTTTGTGGTTAGAAACTGTGAGTTCCTATTAATGGTTGTTTAAGCTTTTGAATTATTTCATAGTTACACATAATGTCAACAATATTGGGTCTTACACCAGGTTGGAGTGTGCTACGATCTTAAAAATTACTTTAGAATAAGATTGCTCATGCTGGACTTCATTTTAATTTTTTAATTGCATTTTGAAGTTTATTACAGTAAAATCTCGTTAAAACGGAAACATAATCGACCGGGAAAATGAAGCTGTTTCTTAAATTTCCGGAATATGCATGCAACATACTTATTCCATTTAGGGAGTTCTCAAAATTTTCATTATTTATTTAATAAATTATGTTCTTGCATTCAAATGACAGATTCTAGTGGCTATTTATTGCATATTTTACATAAACGTGTATACTTCTTCTCCCAACTCTTAAAGACGGGGATTTTTCATCCCCCAAAGTCATTGTGCTCATAAACCTCCATTTTAAAATGTTAAATACGGCATTGACCTCTAAAAAATAGCGGAAATTTCATATTAAGCTCGTGAATATTAATGAACAGACCGACTCAACAAGTCGGTTATAAAAAATTTTCCGGTATTAAAATGCCTGGCACTCGTATATTGCTTATAATTGTTTAGACACAAGGTTTTGGCAGGACATTTAGTCACGGTTCTAGGTGTCCGTTATACAGGCGTGCGGTGTAACCACGTGGTGTTTTAACGTTTAAAGTTTTCCCTAATTTCATAAAATCAGGGTACTTACAATCGCCCCAGTCTTAGGTTTTAATGCCGTCAGTGGCTCACACGAACTAATATAAGAATACAATACAATTGTCGATACTATCATTCCATGTGGTATCCACAAGGCATAATTATATAGTTATGCAACTATTTTCTGTTAGTATTTTTATGCATTTCTGCCAAAAAAACTATTATTATTACACTCAACCCGCTCTATCTTCAGTCCATGTGAAAGTAAAAAATTGTATGCATACAATTCTAAAAGCTAAAAACTTGATCTTCCAGAATCTATGAAATTCTTGTCTATACGCTCGATGTAGTCAATTTTGCAACCTACCACAATTCCCTTTCAGGAAATCATCACACATGGTTTGCATACTGACAAAAACCCCCTAACTAAAAACAACAATGTTGGTACGAAAGTTGATTTTTTCCAAAGGTATATTACTATTAACTTCTTACCTGTGCAGAAATGAAACCACACTTGGTATTCCGGTAAGCATAGGTTAAAATATTTGACCAAAAGTTGCTTATTAGCATTAGACTTCAGAAAAAAAATTACAGGCGGATTCACAATACAATTTCGTTTTTCGGAAAAATATGAATGGACGGCGAAACGGGCAAACTGACCGTTGTTTCAGTTCTTCAGAAACTCAATATCTGAAAATAATGCTAATAGAAGGGATTCATTTCACATGTATCACATTCTTAGTATTAATTTGTCCTATATACGTTATTGTTATGTCTTAATGTTACTGTAGGATGTCTCTTCTCAAAACATTTCAGTTGCGCTGTGTAATAGTTCCTCAAATATAAAGAAGCCAGCTATCGTAGCGGCTAGGGCTCGAGTTTGCTGGAGGGTTGTCTGAGTAGTACCCGGGTTCGAATCCAGTGGGTGGTTTGTAATTTGGCTCTAGCAAAGGGAGTTTTCCCCATTGGATTTTATCCCTGACCGCTCAGACCTAATACCACGTGTGCGAGGATTCCTCATACATAGAGTTAACCATTGAAACTTTGTAACGCGAATTAAATAAAAGCTTACGATGAGAATGACAGGTTGACAACTTGACTTTCGGGTTTAAATCCGAGTATAAACCCAGATTTGTTTTCCGTCAAATATAAATAATTATTATATGTAATACAAATACAATATAAGGCTATTATCATATAAGACTCGTTCTTATATCTTCCAGCTTCCAGTGCTTTAAGTTTAGACAGCTGTAGCTTACGGAGACTTAGTTTATTGGTGACTTTGGTGTTCTGTGCCTGCTGACTCAATAATTTCGAAAAATTTTCGAATTCAAGTTATTTTCGATAAAGCGCGTTAGATGTTCACCCTCAGGCCATTGCCAACCATTTCCTTAGCTCCTTCAGAACATCGAGAATGTACCGGCATCAGCAGGACATCCGTGTTCAATAATTTGAAGACCAGCCTTACTACTCAACATGTCTATCAAACACCAGTTTCACAAGTCCTAGCCTACATAAGTTGAGGGATTGAACGTTCAAAGTACCCCAGTCCGGTCCTGTCAGGGGAATCATCCGGACATAGGGGTATTACTGTGTACCTAGGTATTCGCAAACACATCGGATACTACGATGTGGATATCGATGGGAGCCTCTAAAATAATATTATTATCTTTTCTATAACTTTGGGATAATTCGGCAGGGACTTGGATGAGGATTTCAAAATTAAAAATAGATGTTGCGTCATACTTTAAAGCAGTATGGTTGAAGGGATCAAAGAGTGATTATAATTAGGATAAAGGTTATTATAATATAAAATAGGTGGTGGATCAAGCTTTTCAGCAGAGAATGGCGGATTAAATGAATAAAAATTGGGATCTTGGAATTGGAAATTAAGTTCGTTAATAAAATCGCTAATTGTAGAATTAACTTGAATTACGTCTTACGGCGTGGGATAACAGGGTGGTAAACCCTTTAGTAAATAATGTTACTTTTGATCTATAGGCATTAGTAAATCGATGAATGCCGCTCAATAAAGGGCTATCTGCATTAAAAGCTTACTAATAAAACTTCGCTTAGTTAAACAATGGTTATTTCATATTTAACACAACAATTTCATATTTTTGCTGACACCTGAAGGAATTAATGTTTTAATCAATTTAGAAACACATTATCTGAATTAAGTAAACAAGAGACAATTCTTGGTTCTTCATTTTGGCCCGCAATGAGAAATTCGTTATGAACAATCAGTATGGTGAAATAAATTGAAGCCCGACATTTAACTAAACTGTTGTATATTAACAAACACGCCTTTGCCAAAGGTTAAGTGACTAATTATTTTAAATTTAGATGCTGATTGTAATCCATTTGATTTCCATTTTATAGATTACCTAAACTGACCTCGGATGGACGCATAATTTGACCTTATTAGTCCAAAATGGTCATGGCAATGTAAGCATTTATAAAACTATATTTATATTTATTCACGTTGATGTTTGCACGACAAAGTAAACTTAGCGTTTTTCGTTATTTAGGGTATGGCTGAAAATCCTCCTGATTTTTTTGATGTGGAATTCTACTGTTTGCGCCCCGATTCGATCTTGTGATGAGTTGGACTCATCGTTTCCTCCCGCAAAGAAGGCAAAAGTAGACAACGGTCCCAGATGTAAACTTTTTTTGTCGGAACTCAAGCTTGGTTTGTAACTTAAAATTTTTACACGTGTCATTTCATAATAATTTCAACCCCGTACACAATATCATTGAAATGATTTTCAATCTAAATATTTAGGATCCATCACTGTTCAGAATGTATTACCATTCATCGAAGTAAAATCAGAATGCACCAAACGTCCTGGTCCGCAACCTAAGAATCCATTGAGCATTTTTACATTGATAATACTTCTGGATAATCCCGTCAAAGTATCGATGATATTCGAATTTAACAGTTTGGAAAGCTTTGATTATTCAAGATCATACTATACTATTGGTTCACCCAATGTGAAAAATGTTGACGCATCAGTCGGAACTCATCTTGTCCAGTCGGCTTTCTCTCGTTACGAAGAAAATCTTATGCTTCCAGAACCTGGTGGTAATTCGTTCGCAATCGTCCTGTTAGAAAACATTTCAAAAGGGGAAATTAAGAAAATAAGATTGTTGAAGAACCACGCGGGCGTTTTTGAACCGAAACTGGTCCCCGAGGATGTAATAAAATCATTCCAAGATAAGGTGGTTGACATGGTCATATTGACTACCGAAAATGATGACGGAAAACAATTTGATGGATTCTGGAAGAAAAACGTTATCCGTGGAAACATTCAACACGGGTTGTATACTTCAGAATCTACATCGTCTGTAGATTTAAGTCTCAGTATGTGTGGCGACTTCGTTGGGTTCAATCCCAGTTACTTTTTAGTAAAACCTCAATCCCCGGGAGAAGAAAATATTTGCAATGAAAACTTAAACGACGTGGTTAAAAAACCCCTCTTGCATTCAATAAGTCATGAGCAACTAGAAGAAAGTAAACAACCATTTGATCCAAATTGGCTTACTACTTGTGAAAATGTCTTCCCGAAAGTTAATTCACCGTTGATTTCCCGAGAAGTACAAAAATGGTTAAGTTTTGGCCCAGAACCAGAGTGTGTTTTCACCTGTAAGGCATGTTTGACGTATTTTGAAGTTGGATTTCGCCCGGATTATAAGCACAAGTCGAATATTGCAAAACAGGGTTATTTATCTAAAAATATATACGACAATAGAGCTGCAATTTACAAACACGAGAAGAACGAGGTACATTTAGAGGCCCTTGAGTTTTACTACCGCTTATCGTTAGCAGAAGCAGGCGATTTACCCACTTTGATTTATGATTTCGAAGCAAAAGAGCAAATAACGTTCAATGCCACTATGAACGTTGTTCTCTTTGTATATGCCGAATTGAAAGCTGGTGTTTCGTTTAGGTCACACGAAACATTTATGAATGCGTTGCGCCTGATGGGATCCAACGTAGGTTGGTTTCATCATACTAGTTTTGCAGCGCAAATCATCACCAAAATTATTTCACGGAGCATACACCAAGATTTACTTCATTCGTTGGTTTCAAATAACCAGCCATTTTCTATTTTGGTGGATTCGACTACAAGTAAAAACCATCCCTATCTTGCAGTTTACTTTCAGACAACAACAAATGGAAAACCTACTACTCATTTTTACGCACTTATTCACATGGCGAAAGGGGAGAGGTCGAAAGATATGGTGGACTCACTCATTCAACAAATAAAATTAGATTCGGAGAGCATCGAGGGGTTCGAAGATTTCTTTAAAGCAAAGGTATCTTCAATATCATCGGACGGTGCCAGCGTAATGGTAGGCTCTAAGACATCCTTCCGCGTTTTTCTGATTGAATATATTGGCCGACGTATCCCTAATATTGTTTGCCTCGCCCATAACCTTGATAGGGCTTATAAGGTTGGCATCAAACACGACAAGAAATTGACAAATGGCCTTAAAGCTGACAGTGCAAAACTAGCTCAGTTGTCTTCATTTAAAAACTTTGACAAGATTATAAAAAAGCTGTATAAATTTTATGCAGGAAGAGGGCACAAGAATTGGTTGCACTTCCTGGAGTCGGCAAATTACTTGGACAAAATTCCTAAAACATTGAAATATCCTTATGATATTAGATGGTCTGAAACTTTGTTTGAGTCCATATTTGCCGTGTATCATAACTGGTATTCAATGGTTTTTGATTTGGATGAAATTGTTACTGAGAAGGAATTTGATGCCGCTGTCAAAGCCAAAGCTGTAGAATTCCATCAACGTCTTACAGATAAATCGTTCCTGATTATCCTCCATGAGTTTCTAGACATTTTGACCACCTTCAAGACGGCGAGTAAACGATTCCAGCGATCGTCGACTATTGTTGTCGGTAAGGTTGCTTTTGTTTACGAAGTTTTGGATTCCTTAAATGAGCTAAAAGTCAAACCAGGGAAATTTTTGAGTGAATTTTTGGGGAAAGTAACATGTACCGGAAAGTGCAAAGAAGGATTCTGTACGTTGGATGAGTTTGATGCATGTGAAGAAGCTATGGTGAACAATATTAAACTGGAGCATCAATATCCCGTGGAACTTGATTATTCTGAAGTTAGAATTGCAACTTACGACAGTTTAATTTCATCAGTTGGTCATTATTTCAAGATTGAAATGCTGGAGAGCTTCGAGGTTTTCAATCCTGCAAGATTAGCCTTCCCAGGTGCAACGGAATGTCCAATGCTACAACAAATGCCTGTTACGGACACATCAAGTTCTTCAAAGAATGACGAGAGTGCTGCACCTAACGAAAAACATAGTGGTATGATTAGCCCATCGACAACCCCAACCACCTCCAGATCAACAACATCAAAAACAAAAAACTCACAATCATATTCAGGTTCTTCAAAATCCTTAAAATCTGGATCAAGGCCTTCGAAGATCGAGAAGAATTTCCGAGATGATGAAAATCACTACACAGAAGAGCAGGATGTGGCACGTCTCGACAAAGGGCTTGTTAGAAAACATGTAGAAAAACTCGACAAAGAAATGAAAGATGTAGAAAAACTCGACAAAGAAATAAAAGACGTAGAAAAACTCGACAAAGAAAAGAAAGATGTAGAAAAACTCGACAAAGAAAAGAAAGATGTAGAAAAAATCGACAAAGAATTGCATGATGTGGAAAATCTCGACGAAGAAGTACATGATGTAGAAAAACTCGACAAAGAAATGAAAGATGTAGAAAAACTCGACAAAGAAATAAAAGACGTAGAAAAACTCGAC
>JAQFXU010006160.1:0-10613 GCA_034693705.1 Spatulosminthurus flaviceps | reverse complement strand
ACAAAAAACCGACATAATAGACGAGTGAATCATGACTCATGCAAAATCTTAGCTATCGGGAAGCAATTTTAGCATTATAGTTTAGTAGAAACTATTTTCTCGAGTGAGGCACAACTCACTGCCGGAGCTCGTACAATTCCTAGGTGAAGCTCTCATTAAAGTGACAAAAGTGTGGAAGTTGTAGTTTTTAAATGAGGTGGAGATTTTTTGTTAATTTTGCAAGCCTATTTTCAAATATTTTGAGATTAATGATTTTGGAAAAATATTATTATGGAATTTAACATAAAAGAAGCAAATATTTTTTTAAATGTGCATTAATTATTATT
This sequence comes from Spatulosminthurus flaviceps, assembly GCA_034693705.1. NCBI lineage: Eukaryota > Metazoa > Arthropoda > Collembola > Symphypleona > Sminthuridae > Spatulosminthurus > Spatulosminthurus flaviceps. The sequence goes on along the minus strand of JAQFXU010006160.1, from coordinate 10,287 downwards.
GTTGTTATTAAAAGCCATTGATCTTGGAAAACTTCCCCACTGGTTTCAAAAATCAAGCATGTCATGGACAGTTGGACCCAAAACAACCGTAAATTAACGAAAGATCAAACAGATGGAGGGAAAACGGAAATTATGGCTGGAATGGAGTACTTGTATGTTAGCCCTGCGGAATCAACAGTTTGGGGCAAATTGCTTGTGCAAACTTCTACATGAATACATGATACATGAAAATATCTAATTGTATTTTGTAAAATTCTCAGATTTTATTTGATTTAAATTTTTTTTAAAGTTATACTAATAATTATTGTGAAAATGACATCATAAAGTTCACCTTGGAGCGACATACTTTATCTTCTCTACCAATGAATTTTCACACATGAAAATAGCCAAGCGAGGGTACCAATTTTCAAGGTAAATTTTTCCTCAATTTTGATCGATAAGAAAATTGCAAGTAAATTTTAGTATGCAGTTAAAGTGTATACCAGTGACTAATCTAAAAATGGGAACAGCTTTTAACCGAAAGTTTATTCGGGATTTGGGTACGTAACAAATGTCAATTTCCAAATCAGTACCCCGAATTTTTACTAACAATCATAGCATTACGTAAACAACTAAAATTTCCTGTCTACATCCGTTTGGTAATTTGTAAAAAAAATTCTATTGCAGATCTTCAGCATTCTGTGGTCATCCGTTTTTCCTGGTGAAACCCTTACAACGTTTTCCACTCAATAATTTTGGATTTCCACGGATGCATTCAGATAAGTTCAATAGAGTAAAGAAAATTGTATGTATATTTGTAAAACAAATGTAAACAAAACAAATGCTTAGCGGCGATCCAAGGAAAATATTTCTTGTGAAAAATGAGATGAAATTTTATCTTCAATTTTCCATACTGTCCAACTGACCTACACATCAGTCTAAAATCTACATTAGAGTCTGTAACTAAACCAGATTTTAGAAAATATTTCATGAGATTTTGAGATGTGGTGTGGAAATTTCAATGGTTGGGGCCCCGTGTTATTTTTTGCCATATGGGGCAAAATTTGCTAAAAACGGGGCAAAATTGGTAAATATGGCCGCGAATGGGATTAAAAATGGGCTACACTAATTTTCAAATATTGACAAATATGGATCAAAATTTTGTTAAATCATGTCATGGTTTACAAGTTCGAGAATAATTAACAATTTTGCCACAAAAAATGTGGGGAATTCTAAAGACTTTATCTGAGACTATAGGGAAAAAAGTGCAAATGTGAATTTCCTGCTACTGAAAGTTTGGCACATAATAAGCAATAAAAATCATTTATATAAAAAGGGAAATGTTACTGACGCAAGTAAGGATTCGCCACAAACCACAAAGGTATTGTGTATCTTAAATCCCGAAAAAGCGTTAGAATATTTATTCAATTATTGTCAAATAAATGGCACAAATTCCGTGGGAATTTAAATCCAAATGTGTAACAATGTCTACATGAAAATAAGTATGTATAATATCCAAGTATAACACAATGACGTAGTTGTAGTTATTTCGGGAAAACTAGCCCGATTTGAATTTTGTGGCGGGACCCCCCACAGAATAAATCCCCTGTGAAGGGGATGCTAATGAACCCCTAATTAAATTTATATGAAAAAAAGTATGGTGATGAAGATTCCATTTTCAAGCTCATTTTTGGTCCTGTATAAAAACCATTAATATTGTTGTGGAATTTAATTACGACCAAAAAATTAGTTTGATGTGACAAAAAATAGTGGATTCATAAATAATTATTATCTTAAACACCGGGGAATTCGATTAATATCAAAATATTATACTTTTTGTAATATAATGTTTTGTTAGTTTTACCCCTGTATCCAGGCTCAATGACACCCCTCCCCCAAAGATTTTCACGGCCGTGATTGGAAGACCACTACTTTTAACTATTCTTTCGTGTACAAAAGCGGGGATACTAATGGCTATAAGCAATTTTCATGGGACTAGCATTTTGTTTGAATTATTTTGGAAGGATTTTTAAGTTCCATTTGTGGGATGGATCTGCCTAAGGAAAGTGGTTGTGTGAGTAAAAAGTATTAAAACACTATTAAACGTACTAAAAGAGACGTCAGGTGTGAATCAAATAAAACTATTACGTGTATAAAATTAACGTATGTAATTTAATTTCAACTTTGAATTAAAATAGTAACTCACTGGGTTTCCAGCCCGCCCAGAAAAGGTGCAAAAAATAATTATATGACCCCGCACATCTCTGTATATATGAATAGAAAAATTATAATGATTCGATTTCAATTTAAAATGCTGAGTTTTACGAAGATAAAATTTTGCTCGAAACATTGTTCAGCTTTCCCATTAAAAATACGTCAATGACAGATTTGTTGATAGTCCTAGTCCAGGTGCGTATGGCTCAACAGTAACAACTGCAAATTTGTCATACTTTTTGATGCGTAGCAGTGGTGTGGCTCCTGCATTTGAGCAGTTCAGAAAAATATAGTGCAAAAAAATTGGGCTTTTGTGTCAACAATTTTTATTTGCCTATTCATTGTGAATGCTGGCTCGTGACAAGTTTCACATACTATAAAATATTATGTGTCAAGTTTGAGGTGTTAAAAGCAGTGTAATCGCAATTGATAAAAAAGTACTCGTAAGCCGTTACTTTAATTTCGCTTTTATGGCAAAAACGATCATAAGAACCTGGGATGCAATGAAGTTCGAGTAGTACAAATCGCATTCCAATTCCGGTCAAGTTTAAGTATTTTCAAAATTCTACACTTGAGCTGTTCGGGTCATGTTCAAGTTTTTGACCTGATCATGATTTTATCACTCATGTAAAACTCGAGTTCAAGTTGGGAAATATCACTTGAACAAAATTTCATTCAAGTTCAGGTAAAAAATTTATGTGAGTGCGAGTAGAGTCTTAATTCAAATTGAGTATTTCCTTCAAATTACACCGCATACAAGGTGAAAAGTAAATATATTGTTGAAAAGCAGGTTTTTTACAGGAACTCGACACTTGATATTCAAGCTCAGATCATATGTAATAAATACTTGGAAACCAGGACTTGAACTTGAAAGTAAAATACTTGAACATGAAATGTCAAGTTCTGGTTGAAGCAAATATGTACTTGAGGTTTCATGGCCAGGTCAAGTTCATAGATATCCGGCTAAGTTTGAAAAAATCCCGAAGACGCAGTTCTAGTCCATTTTGATATTAGTTTGCGTGAGCATGTTAACCCAGTCAAAATTAGAGCTTAGTCTGGATTAGAAAAATTGAATTGTGAAAAGTGAATCAAGCTATATTTTCTTTTAATTTTTACAAAGCTTTTTAATTGCGTGAGACTCCTGCGTAACTTTTCTGAGTCAGGCAGAGGCTTTGTTTAAATTATAAAATATAATTCCAAAGCTTAAATTATGTTATAAATAAATTATATGAAGTGTTCCATGTTATAGTCTCATTTTTAAAACATGAAATCAAAAGTAAGTAGAAAAATTCAGGAAAGAATAAAGCTTAAAATTGGCTAAAGTATTGTGTATTTAGGCACATGGCGTTTTTGAAAAAGTTGACTCCCCATTTGGTGACAAGTACTTGATAACCCGAACTTTATCTTTAAAAAAGTAGCGACTTAAATGCAAAATGTCAAGTTGAGGTTGAAAGAAATAATTGGTTGAGTTCAATTAAAAAACCAATTCTGGGTTTCTAATCCGATACATACCCGTAGGTCTTACAGAGTTCTCAACCATCTTGAGCCTTTATTCGTTAAATCTAAATCGTATTACAAAGTTTCAATGATTGACCCTATCTATGAGTAACTCTGGATTTCTGGGGCCATCATTGTAAACTCGTTTGGCGGTCATATGTATGTCTGAGCAGTCAGGGAAAAACACAGTGGGAAAAAACCCCTCTCCTTTGATACCAACTAGAAGCCACTCCGGGATTTGAACCCGGGACTCATACGATACTCGTAAACGAGTACTTAGCCACTCTGCTATCAGTCGCCAACGGTTGAGTTCAACTAAAGTTCATGGTCAATTTTTAAAATAAAGCACTTTTTCCACCTAAAAATGTTGCGGATAAAATTTTAAGCTTATTTTGAAAAAGATGTGTATACATGTTAGTCACTTACATTTACACAATGCAATGCAATTATTATAGAGATGATCCATGCTCATGACCCAATACTTTAAAATACCAAAGTAGTTCTGAAGCTACTGCGGATGTTCTAATTTATTATTGTCTAGCTCTTACTATATAACATTAGTTGAAATATAATATTTTTGGTATACTTTCCGTAGTATCCATTTAAAGGGAAACCCCTCCATGTATTACTGTTAACACTTTCTTAATAAATTCTCGCTGAAGTTCTGCCGAATAAATATTCCAACTATAAATCTAACCAACCACATTTCTTTTCATTATTTAAACTTTGTTACACAGAAGCCTGTATTATTTTAGGAATTTGCATCCCAGTACTCTACAAGCCTTACGCAGCGTCCTTCAATAAACACGGAACAAAGATTTTCTGACATAGTTTTATTACTATAGTTGCCATGTATTTAATTTTAGTCATATGATTTTCATCACTAAAAGAGCGAACTAATTTAAACACCAGCATTGGCATATCAAACAACAGGACTCACCTTAATGTTCTATCCGTGTAAAACTGGAACCAACAGTCCATATTATATATTTGTACTGTGAATATTTTGAGCAAATGTGGGATTGGAATTTTTCTTAGAAACTCGAATGGCAGCCGAAGTTTGGAATACCAATAAAGTGCTTCAACCAATTTATCTACACGCCTTGAAATAACGTCCTCTCCCACATAATACACATATTGTACACCTTTAATACAAAAAACTTTCAACGTAATGAAAAACATTTATTCGGAACATGTACATTTGTATTTTGGACAGCGGAAAAGCTGTATTTCACAATGTATTTGAAATACTGGAAGTCGAGTATTTTCCATATCCCTGGTTTTAAACTGAAGTAAGATGAATCAAATGATGAAAAGTCTTTTTACACGTAGAAAATGGCGTTGAAGAGCTTAATCCCAATATCCTAAAATTCCTACTTTGAAAAATTTACGCCAGACAGAGTAGTTTTTATTTGACTCATACTAAAGTGTATGAATTGATGGCGTAATCTTTCTTTATTACAATTTTGAACTTGTAAACAAACTTGTCAAAATTAATATTCTTGAAAGGTTTAAATTAATTACTATCTTGGCATAAAAATATTATCAAATGCAGATTTCATAAGTAGACGCCAGACGGTACCCTCAATTGTGTACTTACTATGTGAGCTTTTATTAATTTACATGAGAAAATAGTGATAAAAATTATCCACATATGTGTTTCAGTTTGCTTAAATTAATTGTTCTTAAATTATATGAACAAAGTATCGCAACACTTAATTACTTCAAGAAGAAACGTCTATAAAGTATTTAGACGGAAAATATGAAAATTTTCAGAGTTGACATTTTTCCGTTGGTCACACTCGCAGTGACATGAACGTTCCGGGCCACAATAAGTTGCTCTCCGTCCTTAGCCTGTGTAAGTTAATTAACATAAATGTATTTAATTTGGAAAAGCAGAGGAAAGGAAAAAATTATTAAAATGTCAAATAGTCAACAAACTTGAGCGTATTTCCTTGATTCTAATGTTTTCCAAGTCTCTACCGGATTCAATAAATTGTTCAGTTTCTTTTCATTAAGCGCTATTTAAAAAACTTAAACTAAACTCGCAAAATTCTGATATAGATTTGATTGGCGAATCCAAATGATTGGCTGAAATATGAATAAATTAATTAATTTTAAGCATTTTAATGAAGGTAAAATTCAATCTCCTTCCCCGCTTTTTCAGAAATAACGATACATACATACTACAAAGCATGCACAAAAGCTTGTTGCATAATGATTACTGAGAAGTTTCATCATGGGAATAAACTTACAAAATATCAAGACAATGGAAGCCCCGACAGATTCTGAGAGCTTAATTGCAGAACTTATGGACTCAACGGTGGTTCCCTTGAGGGTGGGGCCATCCAATAGAGTTCCCTCTCGTAGCGTGATTTTATTCCACCGAGCCACAAGTCTTTGCTCTTCCTCCTCTTTGCTACGAATCCGAACCGGCTTGTACTCCTCCACCGACTGTGTAGGAGGTTCACATTGATTTGTGGAAACATGACCGGGACTACTTTGCCTATAGGAATGACGTCATTGTTGTCCCTCCTTTTTACTTGAACTGCCTCTTTGATCTTTCCCACATCAAATTAAATCCTTTCCACTAATTCACGCAGAGTTTCTGCTGTCATCAGGCCCACACAAGTTTCAGAGTCGCTGTTGGAGGAATTCCTAATCCCGAAGATTTCTTTACGTAGCATTGAATTTTCTGCCTTGAGCTCCTCCAAAGATTTTGAGATTTGTTTTAGCTCCGATCTCATTTCCAATAGCAAAGTCTCCCTGTTCACAATTACACGGTTTAGTTTTAGCATACATACTAACATTTGAGATTCTTGTTCATTGGATATAGCCCATTATTAACATACATAATGACTTGTTCATAATGTGGGGAAAAAGGTACTTACATTTTGCACTTGGCTGTATAATGTGAAGGACCTTGAGGATTTTAATATAAGGTGATATTTATGGCCCAAAATAGTTGTATATTTTTGAATTCTTTTTTTAAGTATTTTTACACTTTTACAAAATATAAATAATAATAATAAGGTATGAGGACAATTTTCAAAGTTGAGCTTTAACTACGCGCCTTAAATCTCGGATGAATGAATGGAAATAATTGGAACAGTTGCTAGTGACTCTCAATATTATTGTGAGTGTGCAATACTATCTCATTTTTATCTGCCTTTAAGCCCTACCTCCTCCACTTATCTATTAACAAACTCACTCCTCTTATCAGACTCCACCAACGCGTAGCCATGAATGAGTAAATATATAAATAGATTTCGATAATTTTATTGTGAGTATATTGTAAATAAAGGAAAGAATGCATGTTGAATTTTTACAAAACCATTGAACTCATTGCACCAGAAAATTTTATGTGTGGATTTTATTCAAGTTTTAGGCATGAATGTATACATGCATGAACTGTTAATGAGCTCTGAACAGCATGAATACGAAATGATGAGTTGAAGGTTGTAGAATACAAAAAGAGTACCAAAAGCTCAAGACTTGAGCCATTGCATTGCTTAACATTAACTTTGTGGAATCTCCGGCTCACACAGTCCTATTCTTTTCCGTTGATGCTCAAGTATGTAAAAGTACACAAAAGTCCCCAAAACGCAATGGATTTTGTCAAGCTCTTGTATTACATGCAACCCAATTACATCTACGCACATTTCATGACAGTCTTCCCCACATATTGAGTGCACACAATCTTCATTTCTTCCTGTTTTTAGGTTCGGCGCTCCGTAGGTACATATTTTATTATATAGTATAGATAACGAAACAATAACAAATGATAACGAAACAATTGTCAATAAACATCCTGAGAAAGGTCACGGGTCATGGTCGAAAGATTTCCAATTACATAAAGTGTATTATACAAATGTATTAGTAACTCAGGATTTCTCACGCAGACGGTAAAAAATATTTGATGTATGTTTTCACCAGTATATTTTTTATGGTAGCTTGGAAGTATATGCTAAAATTGGGTGTAGATAAAATAAATTTTGATGCAATTCCTAGCATTACGTAAAGGGCTATAGTGGTCTGGGAGATATGGCTGAGTTGTGAAGGGGTGAAGATGAAAAAATAAAACAGGAACAATAAAATGGTTTTTTATTGGGAAGAATGACTCAAGCAAAAATCTTACTTTGATGGTAGCAATTCGTTTTTAGCATTGCACTTCAGTTGATTTTCTTTTCTTGGCTGAGGCACAGGAACCGGTCAGAATGTCTAAATTCCCAGGTTAATCTTCCACTAAAGCGAAGGAAAACTAGTTTGGTCTTGAAAGAGGTACGGTTTGGCATTAAAATTTAAAGCTTACTTTAGAATACTCCTTAATTATTGACAGTGCAGAAGAAACACAACGCTGAATTTGGCATTGGTTTTATATATTTACTTTATCACATTTATAATAATTTAATGAAGGGACAATAATAACCTTAATCTGAAATTAATTGATCAAGATTTTAAAGTTAAATAAGCACGGTGTAGAAAAAATCAGTATGATTCTAAAATTAGCTGATTGATATATTATTTGTATTAAAATTACGAAGAAGTATGGGAATTTCGGAAAATGTGGGGTGGTAAAATTTCAGTGGTTAAGCTGAATTTAAAATTCTCCTGCTAAAAAGTTCAAGAAAAAAATTTACATTTACAATAGTACTTTTTAGGGAACGAGCTTAAATTTTATTTGATAATACATAATTTTTTACCCACCCGATGTGACTGTTTTTTTTATAAATGTGGCTTCAAATATGCACGAAGCAAGGAAACATTTTGTTTGCATCGCATCGATCAAAATTTCCAGGATCTTGGTTCCTCTTTGTTCTTTGGTCTTCCATTTGGCAACCTCGGGTCTTTACCTTGCATATCTGGAAAAAAATATAACGGACGTAATTTTTCTTCCCGGCGTCTCTCTAAGAAAAACCCTTCTCAGCCACAGCCAAATTAAAATGAGTTTCTTAGGAAAATTGAGGTAGCTTAAATTTTTTCCTAAGCAGCTATGAAACTACACGCTTTTGAAGCTTTGGAAAATTATTTCTTCCAATTCATTTTGTTTGTGCAGAACAAAACATTTTCTTGTCCAAAGTCAAATAATCAGTGGCTGCATTGACCAACGCAAGTAAAATGATTGGCAACCAAAAATGATCTCCCTCAAAATCTTTCTATCGCATACTTTTTTCAACCCTCGAAATGATTTGGGCACTAATGGAATTAATTTATTTCTTGCAGCAAAGCTGGATTCTATAGACAGGGCTATAAACTTAAGCATGTAAAATTTCATTTGAGAATGAAAAAAACGAGTGTTTAATTTACCGCTGTTTTTATTAGTCTCATCATGAGCAGGATTTTGAAAGGGCAGGGAAAATACACCATGCACCATAGAATCCAATTCCAGTCATAGCGCTATAAAATGAACTCTCAATCTAATATGTATCAGCCTTTGCATAATTTGCAATTGAACGTTCAAGCTTGTAAAGATCTTGCGAACGGCCTATACATAATAGCTCAATGAGCAATAGAAATTCTTAAAGATCTAAATTTTTTCTTTCAAAGTCGTATCTCCTTGTATTTTTATCTTTTCATGGAGGGCAGATATAGCGGGCTGTAGATTTGACGGCAGAATTATGGAAATCAGCGGTAATTGTGTTTAAATTAATAACTTTAATTAATTTAAAAAAAAATTAATTTACTATTCCTGAAACTTAGGCTTAAGTTTAAAATTTCAAATCATTTGGATACTCCATTGCTGAGATATGGTGGCAACGGCTTGGAAAACAAAAAATTCCTCCAGCTTGGTGGGGGTGCATGTAGGAATGTTTTCATTATTTTTCCCAAACCTTACCAAGTACCCCCAACAAGAAAAAAATATTTTGGTCAATTCCCTTACCATCAAGCAAAGTCGTGATTGACCCTAATTATACAAGCATACATATCTAATTGATTGAAGATTTGCTTTCAATATTTACATAGCAAGAATCAAAAGTTTTATGTGTGGATTTTATTCAAGTTTTTTAGGCATGAATATAAAAACGTGTATCTACTATTAATGAGCTCTTATCAGCATGAGTCAATACGAAATGATGAGTTGAGGGTTGTGAAATAAAGCAAGAGTGTCGAAGGCTCAAGACTTTAGCCCCAGCTTAAAACATTCACTGTGTAGAAACTCTGGCTCTTATAAACAGAGTCATATTATTTAACGTTGATGCTGAAGTACGTAAAAATATACGAAAGCCCACAAAGCGTAATGGATTTTTTCAAGCTTTTGTACTACATGCATCCCAAATACATGTACTCACATTTCTAGTTCTCCCCACATATTGAGTATACGAAGTCTTCATTTCCGTGTCTTTTGTGAACTTCAGGTATCCCTACAGCTATTTTAATACATAGCATTTTATTACTATAGTCAATAATAAATTACCCTGAGAAAGAACCCTGACAGGGTTCATGCTCGAAAGATTGTATATTTCTTCCAACTCTTGAGATCTCATGCAAACGATAATAAATTTGCGTACATTTTCACCAGTGCACAACGGTCAGTTTGCCCATTTTGGCGGTCATCTTAGTTTTGTCCAAAAATGAAGTTGCATTGTGAAGCATGTT
>JAQFXU010006159.1:0-10614 GCA_034693705.1 Spatulosminthurus flaviceps | reverse complement strand
ATTTGAATAAAGGCTTAAGATGGTTGACAACTCTGTTAGACCTTCGGGTATGAATCGGAGTATAAACCCCACTTTTTGTTGGACAACTGCCTCTGTTGAGCACGTCAGTATTATTAGAGGGAGGATGAGGGAAAAGAAGGATGGTGGTGGTTGGTAGTTGTTAATAAGAAAAGAAAGAGAGCTAAGCAATACGTCTGGTCTCGTCAATCGTAGAAGAGCAATACCTTATCCTCAGATCCGTTCCGTAAAGATACTGAAGCTAACAAAATTGGCCAATCATCTTATCAAATTAATGTAACCAACTAATTCCTTGTGAATAATTAATATTTACAAGCAATATTAATAACAGCATCAGGCTAAACAATGCACTACATATCCGTCGCAACAGCCTCAATACCATGCCTGTAGTTAATCCCCGCTCTCCCGGCTCTCCTAACTAGTCATGCCCCGATCACATGTACACATATTGACTCTGCTCAATGGATGGTAACCATAATATTACTAGTGCTGAATAATTTGTATTACATTAGCTGAAAGTCAGAATATGCTCTATTACAAAGTTCTTGGAGTTTGGCTTACCAATTTATTATAAATGGTAGCCTATTATTTTGGGGCTACAATTTTTTTTGTATATTCAGGTGTTTTCAAGGCTAGGCTCACAATCTATCTGATACGTGCTCATTCGACAACAATCTTGGCGGACTAGAGTGGTCCTCCTGAGCTAAAAGAGTTAAACGGCGTCGAAGTACTGCAAATAGTTGTTACGTTTTTGAAGAGGTGAAATCTGATTTTATTTTAGTTTTATGTCGTCATGGAGTAACTAATACCGGGAACAGTGGACTCTGGAATGATTTCAGAGGCTTGTAGTGCTAATTTCTAGTTACAATAATGGCCACATGCGCACAAAAGCTTAGAAAACGTGAAACGTGTGAGGAGTCTTATGAGGAACTGTAATGTTTTTTGCACCTTGAAAATTCTGTAAGCATCCTAACCAATATGAAAATTACTAACTAGTGCTTAAGTCATGCGTGAAAAAAGGTTGAAGTGAAACGAATATGAAAATCTTCTGCATTACAGGTATCAGCTGTAGACGGGTCTTTGAGGTCTCAGATATGGCTGCGTCTGAAGATGGGGAAGCTTCTCGAAGGTTGGTATTATTATTTATTTGAATACAAGGAGCCAATTTTAAATGAAAAATTCATTTATCGACCAGGTTTAATACAAAAGCATTTTCCATAATTAAATGTACAAAAATATCCAAGACAAAATTCATATTGAATATACTTGAGCGCTTCCATTAAATCATTCGCAGGGCGGTGAGCCTCAGGTGGTAAAGTCTACATAGATGTAAAAGATCATGTAAAAGATCACATAGATGTTAAAGACCTTTAAAAATGACTACTACGAAACAAGTCGCAACAACAGATGAGTGGTAATCAAATATCGTAACTTTCCCAAAGGACCACCTCTCCAACATCCAAAAGTATAGGTTGTCCAAACGTACCGATATTTCGATCGATATCTCGCTACCGGATGAATACCATTTGCTTTCAAAAAATTGTTGGCAACAATTGAATAATTTGAAATGGGATGAATAAATTTTATTGATGAGATTTTAAAATTTTAAATTCCTCCAGTAACATTGCATTTTATTTTAGCCCATACTAATTTTCAGTGAAGAAAATTATTGTTAAGAATAACATTAATTATTTATGTTGAAGTGTTTTTCATTTTATTCCCACAGGGTGCGGATCGTTCCTGAAGAAGTGGATAATTTTCCTGAGGACGCAATCAATTTCAGAGTTGGTAATTATTTCCCTCCCTGTAATTAATTTGTGCTTGTTCTTGTCCTTCTCGGCCCACTTTCTTTGGGCCCAATCACACTATAATATTTTTACTGTTCTGCTCTACACAAGCATTCCCCACACTAACAAAAATCCACTCTCTTTCACACTTACACATATTTTCGAATGTTTCGCTTGGCTTTAAATTATTTCAACCTTCCAAATTTCTATTTACTTGGTTCTAAACGAAGTTCCCCTACTCGAAGAGGGCTCTTTCAGCAGGATGTCTACAAATATTTAGCTAGTTTCAAATGAACATGTTTTGCTTGAAAAATTAAATTGGCAGCTCAAATCACGTTCATAATTTCTCAGGACTAATGTTTCTTTTTCGTCTCTATAGAAAATTTAAAAAGAGACGTGGAAATCAAACTGGTGCTGAAGGCGTAGTCAAGGAATTTAGAATTGCTTAACTCAAAGTCCAACTCATCAACTATACGTCTACGCAGGATGTCACCATGCTTTTAAACTGGATTTTCTTGTCGGATCGATTCTTGGGATTATCATTGGTGTGAGGTGCTTGGGAAATAATCCATTTCTAGGATCCAATATTTTTTAAATGTCCTACACATTATCGTTTTCACGTCAAAAATGTCAATATTCTTGTTGTGAAAATATGTTGTTTAAAATGGTTCTGCTGTAAAAATATCTTGTCAAATGGTCTTGTTGTAAAAATATGTTGCTGTAAAAATGTTTTGCTGTGAAATGGTCTTGTTGAAAAATTTTCTTGACTGTAAAATGAGATTCTTGTATAAACTGATGTTGTTGTAAACTGGTCTTGTTTTAAAATAGTGTTGTTGTAAACTGGTATTGTTGCAAATTATGTTGTTATAAACTGTTCTTGTTGTAAAATGGTTTGTTATAAAAATGTCTTATCAAATGGCGTTGTTGTAAAACCGTTTGGTTCTCAAACGGTTATGGTGTTAACTGGTCTTGTAAAACTAAGTTGACGGTAACTTGATGCTACTGTACAAATATCTTGTTGTAAAATGGTATTCTTGTAAACCGAGGTTGTTGTAAAATGGCGTCCTCGTAAAATAGTATTGATGCTCACAAGACGATCAGGCTTTTAAAAGGTCCCTTAGTGCGAAACTTTGAGGGGAAATAATTAATACAGCCAGAATTTTTGAGGTTATGAGTAGTCCCATTTTCGCACTAGGAACTCTGACAGCAGTGTGGAAGAAGGATTGAAATTGTGAACCATTAACTTTAACTGATATATGGGCCGGACAAATCAAATTAGACAATTCGTATTGAAGTACCGCGTCTGTTGTTGCCTGTTTTAGAATATTAATTGCCGCCGTGGTTGGAAGAATTTGCAGTACTAAAGCAAATAATTTAATTTGTTTCTATGGCTATTTACTAACTCGCGGCAAATGATGGCACTTCCAAAAAAAACTTGATGATGAATATTTCTGAAAGAATTTGCTTATGAAAAAACTCATTCCAAAATACACTCCATAACTGATTCTAAGTAAGTTGATGTTATTCTAAAAGCTCATTAGCTGGTGTGGATAAAGGGACAATTAATGAACAACCCTTCAACCCTTCATATTATTTCATTAATTATTATTGAACAATAACTCTTTGAAAACTATGAGATTTGGAATTTCACGGAAACTCAAACTGCAACTCCGGTGTTAACTCATTTGACATTCCGCAGAGGGGTGATGAGAAAATATTCCCCCTGAAATTCTTATTTTAGGCTTTCCCCACAGACTAAAACTACTAGAAGAAATAATTTAACAAGCTTTCATGTGGTGGTGTCAGCCACGACGTTTATGGGTCTTACATTTTTATTAATCTCACATCTCAACAACAATTAATTAGCAACAACCATACAAAGGAGACTTTATAATGATTGAAAAAATAGCGATATGGATACAAATAAATCTTTAGCACACTAATTTTTATATATTAGAAGAATACATTTTAACACATCCTATCGTAATTTCAGTAATGTTCGGGAAAAATCTTCAATATGAGTGTGCATTTAATTATTTTCAGCGTATTCAAACATTGAATGCTCTCCATCTATGAAGCACATACTGAACCATGTTTGAATAACTTGTTATTATAGGGAAAAAGACCAAACATGCGAGTGATGCTCTTTGTATAGAAGTTCATATACATTTACCCCAAATACGCATTAAAATTAAATGTTTCACAAGTATTAACAAGGCGAGACCCAGGCGAGTTAAAAGCATTTAAATGCGAGTACATACATACATGTAAACTCAACCGAAGCCAATAAACCTGGGGCAGTAACAACAAAAGCACGGCTACAAAGTGAATTACCGCCTTTCATGGGCTCACCTTCTGACAGCTAAATAGCTTTTCATATATAACTTTACGCATGGTATACATGCAGTCCATGATATGAGGAGCAAAAATTGTATTTGTTAATTTGATTTACAACTGTCAATAAATTAACAAAAGGTTCCTAATAATATTAAGCAGTGCTATTTGTAATCGAGACAGTTTAAAATGGAAAAAAGTACAAATAATTATTACGCTTGCAACAAATGTGGCAAATGTTTCAACCTCAAGATTAAACTAGCAGTTCATAAAAGGCAGAAACACACTAAAAGTGCATCCGTTTCGAGGGAAGCCGCTAATAATTGTTATTTATCTGAATTATCGGCCGTAGTGAAACCATGGGAAAACAACCGTGCTGGGAAACCCACACAACGAGATATTCTAAGTGATAACGGATTTAGCGGATCTAGGAAAGCTGCTAAGGTGAGTCAAAACTTTAGTAGTTTATTTATTGAGACGCATTAGAGAATCAGCAGGAGTCTGTAAAAATGAAAATTATTATTTGGTATTTTCAAGTTATATTTTTCATATAGGGTGAAGCCTTCCAGCCAATATCTGAGTTTGAGATTACAGGAAAAGGATTAATTCAGATTGAAAATGACCAAATGCCTTTCGAAAGTTCTCCAACTTCCAAGAAAAAGCAGTTCAAGTCGAATAAGCGGATGCGTGACGAGGCGGATATTTTGAAAGAGCCAAAGAACAAATTACTAAAAATTGTCCACTCAACTAACCTTTGTGAGAATTCAGCAAGGGAAGGCAGCGGCCAAAATGGAAGCTCTAACAAAAATTCCAGGAAGAAACAATCGAGTTATTTTGAGGACAATTTAAAGGAAAGACGCCACAAGTGCAATTATTGTGAATATAGCTCAAAAAACAGTAATGTTCTTCGAGATCATGAACGGACTCACACGGGGGAAACACCTTACCAATGTCCAAACTGTAAATACACGGCTAAATCGCTTCCTGCCTTAAAATATCATTTATCAACACATACTGGGGAAAAGCCATTTAAATGTGAATACTGCAACTACAGCTCGATCCAGCTCTCTCAACTAAAACAGCATGAACGGAGTCATACGGGTGAAAAACCATACAAATGCAATATTTGTAGCTACAGCGCAGCCCGACGTGAGACCCTACACATTCATGGACGGACTCACTCGGGGGATAAACCCTACAAATGTCAGCTTTGCAATTACTCCTCAAGGCAGAGGAGTGGTTTAATAACTCATGAACGATCTTCTCATGCGGGTGAAAAACCATTCAAATGTAATATTTGCGGCTACAGAGCAACCCGCCGTGATTATCTGCAAATACATGAGCGGACTCATACTCGTGAAAAACCATACAAATGTGAACATTGCAGCTATAACTCAACCAACCCCAGTAATCTACGAAGACATGAACGGACTCATACAGGAGAAAAACCACCCAAAAATGAACATAGCAGCTACAGCGCAACTCAGCGCATCGACCTACCAAAGCATGAACGGACTCATACCGGGGAAAAGCACAAGTGTCAGCATTGCGATTACAACTCAAGGACTACTAGTGATCTACGAACCCATGAATGGACTCATACTGGGGAAAAACCACCCACATATGAAAATAGCAGCTACAGCGCAACTCAGCGCATCGACCTACCAACGCATGAACGGACTCATACCGGGGAAAAGCCAGGCGAGTGTCAGCATTGCGATTTCAGCTCAACGATAACTAGTGATCTACGAACCCATGAGGGAACTCATACTGATGAGAAACCATACAAGTGCTGCTTCTGTAATTACGCTGCAAAGTCGGGTCTAGTCTTGTTAGCCCACCTAGAAAGTCATGCACGGGAAAAGCCATACAAATATTAAATTTATAGTTACAGCACCGCCCCATAGTTTTTTTCCTTCTAGAAATACATACACGAACTAATATTGGCAAATAACACTATGAATGCCAATATTGCAGACACAGGTGAACGCAGAATAGCAATTTTTTAAAGATATCTACAGGTTACAATTTGTTGTTTCTTGAAAGAAGGGACATTGTTTCTGTTTTAATTATCAAAATAGAAATATGTTAGTGATTATTAAGTTAATGTAAGAAAATCTTCATGTATGTTGCAATTTCTACATTTATTGGCCTAAAGCTTGATTCATTTATTTCCAAAATTCATCTGACCCGTTAATTACTCTTTTATATAAAAATTTTAATCTGTAATTGGCATTGTGACTATTGAAGATTTGAGATGCTCCAGGTGAGCCTATCCAAATGCATTAATTCTGAATATTCCGCTGAAGTTGTGGTTCTATGAATTTACAATTAGATACAAATAAATTGTACAACTGATAACGCGTACTTTTATTTCAGTTAATTATCAACTTTTTGGCATCCCTATCTCAGACTCCAAAAGGCAGCGCATCAACGTTTAATAAACATAAAAATAATTATAAATTTTGCGTGTTTAGTTGTACTTATTTACTATTATATATTTTCTCGTAGGCTAATAGGTGAACATATCCCTCAGAGCAATGTATTTACGGTGTGTACTACTTCTCGACTGTGTCCTCATTTGAAGTTTCGCAATGGCCGAGGAAAATATGCTCCTTTCCAGCGTTGAATTTAATTCTGAATTGGGAGAAAAACCGAATACTTTTACGACAAGAAAACTCACTGTAGATGCCCAGCGATACAATGGTTTCACCTAAGATTTGTAGAAGCATTTCCTGTATAAAGTGCTTGCTGTGTCTGCTTTTGTTTCCCTTGTAATTATATTAGGCGTATGTACATAGCAATATTTTTAATATCCCACTTTTACTCCTCTCGCTTTTTGAATTTACGTGAACAATGATTTTAATAATAATAATAATAATGGTTTATTGTCATAACTGCATACACAACTCTAACACCATAAAACGTGTAATACACAGGAAGTGAAAGGATTGAAGATAGCTGACAAATAATAATTTCAAATCAGTTTAACAATGGGTGTGCTTTTAAGCATTCAACTTCGTAGATACAATTTAGTTTATCTTGTTCAATCTTATCAAGAGTATTTAGTTGCTACTTAAATAGGGTACAGTGGATATTTGGTATCTTTTCTGATTACATATAGATTCAACGAGGAACTTATTACTTCTAGTTATTTTACTATAAAAACTGAATCTCAATTTTAGAATATATCTAAATCTGGGTGAGCAATACAGGGATTTTCCAAACTTTAAACACTGATTTTTAAGCCGAAATAGTACTGGATCAAGCTTGAGGGACCTGATAATCTCCAGGTAGTTATTTCTATTTACAAATTTACCAACAATAATAGCTAAACACAGTTTTTCAAATCTTACTATTTTTAGTTTTTCTCGTTTACATAGACTGCTATACCATACAGGTGATGCATATTCTATCATAACACGGATATAGGCCTTATAAATTATTACTAATTCACGTTTAGAAAAATTGAATTGTTTTAATTTACGAAGCATAAACAGCCTCTTGTTGGCTATACTGATAATTTTGTCAATATGGGACTTCCACGTCGCACTATTATTTATTTGAATACCTAAGAGTTTACTACCCGTGTCTTTTGGAATTATTTCACCATTAATGGTTAGGTCAATGTTTGAGAACTTTTTTCCCCTATTTGGATCAATTACAATTTGTACACACTTCTTGGGATTCAGCTCCATTTTGTTTTCAGCAAACCACATACTCATATCATTTAAACATTGTTGCATAACTGGAGTATCACTATATTTAACAGCTTCCCCAGTCCGCAAAGTTCGTTGGCAAACGGTTAGGCCGATGCATGAAGCGTCGGCCTAAGTGTGTGTTGGCGAATGGTTTTAATTTACGTTGGCTTACTTGCGGCCCGCTGTAGCCATAATATGGGGTAACGCGAGCGTGTTGGAAAGTAAGCACAAGAATATTCAAAGTCCACGCGCTTGCGCAAATCCCCATGCGCCACTGCAGAGCAGTGGCGAATTATGCATACCATCTCCGCAAGCTACTTGCAATAATTCGTATGCCTTATTTTTACACGTGCTTTTCAAGCAATGCCTCACTGTCTCACGTCGTTTATACCGTTAGCACTTAACTTAACCTTAATTAACTTCACCCAAAAAGTGTAGTTACTGAAGTGGCAGTAGCAGGGATTCTAATTTACAAAGGTAAGTATTTAATATACAATATATAGTTATACCACATAATTCTATTTTTAACATGAAATGAATTGTGAAATATAACGCTATGAGCCATGAGAGGCATGTAAAAAAGGTTGATTTTTTTCTTCCAGGAACTGTTCCTGGGCCTAAATGTGCAGTTGGAACGGAGGAGGTACTTAGTTGGATAACGGGCGAATTCTTTTCCAGAAAAGTTGTAAGTTCTATTTATTGTTTTATTTGCACACATGATCTCTTTTTATTGTTCTGATTTTATTGTATTAATATTATTAATTTAAATATCCGATGCTTTGAAAATTTCATTTAAGCAGTCCTTTTCTTTTAGTGAGACTTGTCAGTGAATGCAGTGAACCGGGAGCTAATAATCGATAACAAGTTGGAGCAAAAACGGAAGAAGACAGTGAAACTTGATTTTTATTACTCTCCTGTGTCAAACTAGTCTGTGTCTAGTTTCAATTTTTTTTAAAATTAACTGCTGTTTGTTATAAAATGTGGATAGGTGGAGTGTGTTCGACTTGTGATGTGAATTTTATAATTTGTACTAAATAAATGATTTTATTTACCCAAATTTTTAACTGCCCCTGTGTCTAGTGTTATTTAATTTTATAACCTCTATGTTTAATTTAACCAGCATTATATTTGTCTAAAAATACCATTTAAATTAAGTCGGTTCAGTGGTGGGAGTTGACTGGTCAAGCGTAGGTTTATGGTAAGTGGGGACGTTAGGGCCAACGTTGCGCCGACGGACACTGCGTACGGATGGCCAACGCCATCAAACCTACGCTGGCCCAACGATACCTTGCGGACTGGGTCAGCAACTGTAATGTCATCAACAAAGACTGCTGATTCATGTGTTGGTAATTTACCATATTTTTGATTAAATTTCTTAATAATAACATTCATCAGAATAATAAAGAGTAAAGGAGCCAATTTAGTACCCTGTGGGGTTCCATTACAAATTTGTATAAGTTCAGATACCCAATTACCATCTTTACAGCATTGACTTCGATCACGCAGAAATTCGGCTATCCACATAATGTTATGAGGATTTACATCAAGTGAAATAAGTTCTTCAATGAGAGTGTCATGATTAACTAAATCAAAGGCTTTTTTCAGATCCAACAATATAATTATTATATACATATTGGGTTTTTCCAGATTTTTGTATATAAAATCAAACAATTTCACCAAGTAGTGACTAGTTGAGGCATTTCTAATTGTTCCAAACTGATTTAACTCTAATTTATCTATAATTTGACAATACAATCTTTGGAACATGTAATTCTCTAATGTTTTTATAAATAAATTGGTTTGGGTAATGGGCCGTACATCATTAAATGGAATTACTTCGGGGGATTTAGGTACTGGAGTGATATACCCGACTTTCCAGTTTTTTGGGATACAATAATTTAACAATGAGTAATTAAAGATATGTGTAAGCGGTTGAGCTATAATACACGCAAATTCCTTAATAATTCTTGTTGGTAACTCGTTAGTAACATTTGATTTAGTAGCAGGTAACATTTCTAGTGCTTTAAGAATTTGGATTTCATTAAGCACAAGTGGTTCATACTGGTAGTTAACTGGAGCTAACTTGAAACTAGAGATAGGTTTATAAGTATTGTTAATTTTGCCGAAAAAATTATTAAGTTCATTTAGCACAACATTTTTGTCTTCTATCTCTAGTGATTGGACTAATTTATCTACACATGAAGTTCTGTTAATATTACATATCGATCTTATGGCTTTATACCAATCAATAGTGCCCAATCGCACTTTATTTACAATTTTTGTTCTAAAGTTGGACTTACATTGCTTAATTAGTTTAGTTAATAGATTTTTTGTGCTTCGAACCGACTCAGACTGAACAGATTTTTGATATTTCAGGATATTTGCCAATTTTACAATTTTATCATTAATCCACGGGGCTTCATTGGATTTTTTCACCTTATCAATTATTGGAAATGCATTATTAAAAGCTAACATAATTTCAGATGATAAAATAGTTGCCATTTAATTTACACAGTTACTTGTATAAATACTAGACCAGTCTCTATCTTTCAAACTAGACACAAAGTTGCATTTGTTTGTATGTGTGTATTCTCTCGTGCTATACTTTTCTTTATGGCTACTGATTACAGTTTCGGATTTCGGTAAATAATTAATTACGACATGGCCATGTATATTATTATCTATAGGTGGAGTCAGAGAGAGAACGTAAAATATTTATTTACAACTGTCATCACATTGATGATTGCCCAACGACACAGTACATATTTATCATT
>JAQFXU010006158.1:0-10616 GCA_034693705.1 Spatulosminthurus flaviceps | reverse complement strand
TCAAATATGATGGTTATTATTTCAGTTTGCTTTTAAGCAATTCGTGCATTAGACCACTTTGCTTCTCCAGCGACGATTTGTTGGTTGCAACCTAAAAGGCAGAACTCCGTGATTAGGAATAAATTATTAACTCGAGGGTATTCAAAGTCGAAAAAATCATTTAGAATGTAATGCAAGGGAAAATTTGTTTTACCAAACCCAACATATTTCAAACTTAATATTTACAAAATTTATCCCATAGTGGATTTCATTAGTTAAAAATTGGAGTAAAGTTCCACCCCTGAAATAGAAATTTAAAATGCTGAGATCAATTTTTAGATTCAATTGGAGAAAATTGGAAAAAATTAAAGCGAATTTTCAAATATTATTTTTTTTAACTTTTTAAGCAGGGAAACAATTTGGGGAACTTGTGTTTAAAAAATACTACAAAAGTTGCTTGAGTATTGAAATGATCGCATGATTAAAATTCACAAATCTTACGTTATTTTTCTTTTTGGTACGGTCCCATCAAAAACTAGATCTTAGATGTAGCCACTTAAAAATAAAATGGTACATGGCGTCGAAGCGTTACAGTCCAAATATTCACTCCTACGTTTTGTATCAATTTTTGCAATATATTGTTTTTAGGACTCAATTCAATGCCAAAAAGTGTGAATCTGTTGAAAAATTGAAATCTCCGAATTTTAGTTTTTTTACAAATAGAATTATAGCAATAAAAATTTATTTTTGGGAAAATAGCTAGAACAATCATAAAATGGTTGAAGATCCAAATTGTTTCTGTATTGTATAGTAAAACATATTTATTTTTACGAAATGCAAATTTAGTATGATAATTTCCCATCACTTGTGTGATTTGACGTGTTAACGCTGCGCTGACAAGTCAGTCAAAAAATATTTTTACATTAAATGCCAGGAACCAAAATTAGCTACATTTTTATTTTATCAAAATTCAAACACACAAAATGAACTTGGCTAAATTTTCTTTAAACCGTAGTTTGTTTTTACCCTCACAGTTGGCCAGGATAGACGTGAGCGGAATTTTTATAAAAAATCCACACATATTCAGTTTTTCCACCGATTTGAATTTTGTGGTAAACCAAAAGTTGAGCTGTTGAAGATTTTGTCCCATTGTAAATGAGGCGAATTTAAGGTGCAACTTCATTTGACCAACTTCCTCCAGTGCAGTGGTTTCTGGTGCATCTGAAGTAAATGTCTGACTAACAAAATTGAGTGTTCAAAACTAGCAATATATTCTATAAATTAAGCGGGCGATAATATTTATTTACATGTGTTAATTTAAAAAAAGGATTTATTAAAATTACCACCAAGGAAACGTTTAATTGTAATATTTAATCAAGACTAAGCGGAAAAAACGTTCACGAGTTCACGATTGTTAAACCAATATAATTTTCGCCCTCAACTTTTTCCGTTTGTTCACAAAGTTCACTTATTATTTCAAATTAAAGTAACATGATGGGATACTTTTCCAGAAAAAAATTTAAAGTGGAGCGTAACTTTGAAACTGTTGTCGTTAATTTTCTTAATTTTTCAAATGTTTTCTCATTTTAGAACTGTAAAGATGAAGCCTCATTTACTCCTTGACAGTTAAAATGAAGTAGTAATTTTTGGGCCTTTTGATGTATAATTGGCGTGGAATTTTCCGAGATGTTTTACCAAATATTAATTTTGCCGGAATCAGCTTGATACGTGTTCAACTTCGTCATTTTAAATTTGTTAAACGACGTCCAGCTCATGCAAAGATATTATAAGGCTGGTGCACGTTCAGTAAAAGTAATTCAACAAATTTTGCTTTTACAAATTTTCAAATGGATTTATATTACGGGGCAAAAACACTCGGGGTCACCAAGAATTAAATGCCCAAAAGTAGACTCTCTAATTGCAAGAAACGAATCTATAGAAATGCGGAATACTTATTCGTCAATTTAGATCTGAAGACAAAATTTAAGTTATTTTTTCCCAATTTTAAAACTCGCGTTGAGCTTGAAAAGTTTGAGAACGGCTTTAATTTCGGCTAAATTTTTCCCAACACACATTCCATCCCGTAAAAGATGAAAATACAAACAAGGTCAATTTGAAAGTCAAAACTAAGAACTTTCAGAATTGTCATAGCTCATTGAGCTACAACAAGCCATGACAAGATTTAAAGGTCCCCCAATTACAGCCCTCAATGGGTGGGACCGTAACATAGCGAATCTGATAAATTCCTTTGGGCATGGATGGAAATATTTGAAAAACATTTGGAAATATTTTTACAGAACGCAAGAATAGAATTTTGACGAAATAAACTGACTTATTAAAGCTCAAATAAACACTGGAATTTTGGATTTTACTGGAAAGTTAGGGATTATTAAGTTGAGGCGGCGACTCCCGCCCTTCATCATTCGGAAACTGCCATTTATCTTCCACATTAAAGATTTTATTCATTGAAAGCTCCAACCTCGTAAATCCAGATTAAACTAGTAAGATTTGAGAAATTTGTTTGAAAATTTCACCCGTATTTTCCCAATTTCACCATTTTGTCTTAAAAGATTGAAATGGGAACGTTCAAAAATTTGCAATTTTGCCGAATCAATTATTTGAAAATGCGATTATTTAAACAAAAAATTTAATAAATTAAATTTATTTAAACATGGGAAATCAAGAGAAAATTAAGCATGATTGAACTCGTCGTGAATGCAATGATTATAAAAGGCAATTCATTTTATTAATAAGACTTATTCTTGTTTGAGTAAGGATAGGATTTAATTGAACTACTATTTAAGCTGAAGTTAGACGCCGTTATTAGCATCGATTACAAAAATGCTGCTCCCATATGGTGTAGATATCGACGTTCGACGAATCAAAAAAGACATCTAAATATTTTATTTGGGGTTCAGACCACGGGCTTTTTCAATCTACGGCTCCCTGCACGTTCTTTCATTTTCCTTTTGCTATGCGTTAATAAACTTAACAGTTATCCTGGTCCCAGAAAAATAAACTTGAGTTTCAACAATATTATATATAACCCACCATTGGTGCAATAGGAAATGCCAAATGTTTTTTGGCCAATATTTCGTGCTCCTAAAATTTTCTTCGTTTTTAATCTTGCGCGGTTCATCGACATTGATAATAGAATTTGTGAAATAACTAATTGAAGCGATCCAGTTATTGGGACAAATATTCAAAAATATTATTATTATTTATGGATTGAAAATTATTTTTGAAATAAATGATCCATCATTTTCGGAAAAAATCCACGTGGAATGAAGTTCAATCAAGTATGACAAAAATCTACTGTGTTCACGAATAAGGGCTTCTATACCAACTGTTTTTATGTCCACGAAGCTTGGGGTGGGGCCAGATTTATTATTATTATTTCTTGTTATTAGGGCAAGGTGTGGATGTAATTGAATTACAATTTTTGCAGAAGTTAGACGCCGTTCACAGCGCTGATTCCTTAAATCCTGCATTGGTGAAGAACGGTAAGATTTTCGTACGAATACTAACACACAATCAAGATAGCTTTGTGTTCACCAGGATCTTTTTGAATCTACGCTTTACTAAAACACACGCTCCTTTATTTTCCTTATACTATGTTAAAGAAATTCGTTGTTCTCCTGGTCCCAGCAAAATAAAGGTAGGGAAAGCACGAAGCTTCAATTTCAACAATAACAACCCACTGCCTGTGCAATAGGAAATGCCATATATGAATTTTGGCCAATATTTTGTATTCCTAAAATTGTCTCCGTTGTACAATCCCATCTTTAATCTTGCGTGACTCACTGAAATCGAGCAAATTTGGTGGAAATTGAGTATAAAAATAGAATTTGTGTAATTGCTAATTTTGGTGGTCCGGTTAGGAACAAACCTTAACAAAAATGTTATTATTATTTATGGAGCCCAAATTATTTTTTGAAATAGATGATGCATCATTTTTAAAAATTCCATTGAATAAAGTTCAATAAAGTATGAAAAAAATTTTTGTGTTCACTCAAAGCAGAAGAAATCCTAGATAATGTCAGCCAATGCAATGGATACCAGGAATTCTGTCAAATAGCACCACGTGTTTGTACAGTCTCAACTATGGCTTGATTTTAAATTTTTTTAAATTGTTAAATTGTCAAGCCATTTCTAGGATGAGCTATTTCCGTGACATTGTACCCATTTAAATCTTACAGAGAGAAACATATGACATGGAATCTGTGCTAGAGTTAGACGCCGGTGCGGTGGTACACTAAATGAACATTTGGCAGAGGATTGAATCCTAAGATGGAAGCAGTAGAGACATTTGGTCATCAGACAGAAGAACGATGAACTAATAGATTATTTCATCCAATACAGTACAGATGTGATTTACCCAAAAACTTGGCCAATTTAAGAAGTGAGACTGAGGAGTGGAGAAATTCAGGCCAAAATTGCTTTTCAATATATCCGAACCTGAATTAATTTGATGTTAAATTCAAACATTTGCAAATAATTTTAGTACGATTTGCGGCAAAGGTGGAAAAATGTGCTGTGTAAGGTTGGTAGAATTCGGAATAATTACAAATAGAAATATTAAAAGCAATTCACCAAATTCATTTTTTTTAATTTTTGTTCTTAAATTAGACCAAACTAGCACTGACTGTAAAAAAAAAGTTGGCTTTTTATTTTCGAGATTGCTGTAAAATTGACGCCGGTTATAGAAATCAAATATCAATTTTTCTATCCCGCTGGGGTATATAATTCCACCAGGGTTTTTAGTTCCGCCAGGGTTTATAGGTCCACCGGGATTTTTAATTCCGCCGGGGTTTTTAATTCCGCTGGGGTTCCTAATGTCACTGGAAAAGTGGCAACTTACCGGGATTCCGGGTACGCTGGGGTTGAGTTTTTGACCGGGGAAATTACCAACACCCTGTCACACTTGGGAAACAAATTGTTGGAGGGGTGACTGGAACATTTAGTAAACTGGGTAGAAACTGAGCATTCAACAAAAATAATATAATTTTTTGCGGAGACGTCACTTTCATCATAGAAGGTACAAGGGCAATTTTAACTGAAGTCTCTGCGTTTTAAAAGTTGTAAATTATGTTTTACAATTTTGGATTCAATAATAATAATTATTATTTGTTACAGCTGACAGAGAAGCGTAGGAAGGAAAGATTTTAAGTCGTACGAAATTTTATTGCCAAATTTTTATGTAAATGTGTAAAGTGTGAACATCAGCTTTTGTATTTCTTATGAAATTTTCTTCCGGCATTTTGATCTTAACTCCAATTAATTCACATGTTGCGCTTATTTAAAGCGGATTTACATTGGAACAATAAAGAAAAAATTATTTACTTTGAAATGCCATACAAGTTATTATTAAAAGCCAAATCCGAATGGATTTAATTTTGACTATTTTTCTAAGCTCATCGCTAATTAACCTGATCAATGTGACGTAAATAAGTTGACACACATTCTCAAACATCGAATCAATTCGGTTTCGTGTAATCGTAAATCTTTCTCGAATAACATCGTTTGCAAGTTCGCTCCAAATTATCCCGACCAATGTGACGTAAATAAGTTGAAACTATGTTCATAGAACCGAAGCTTTAGTTACAAGATTGTAATAAAAAATTTAAAAGCTGAAAAATATTATATTTGGAGGGAAAAAACAAGATTTTCGAAGGACCGATTCAGTTCAAAAACCTTTTCAGCCTTCGAAACTTGAAATTCAAAATTTGTCATATGTTGACGCCGTTCATGGATTTATTTTAAAAAAATCTGGGTCAATGCTTTCAGATTAATTGGTTCTACTATAATAGAACTTGACCGAAGACGGAGATGATTGAAGTAAAGCTAACCGAATTAAAAAATTGTCAGAAGCTCGACGCCGGGCATAGATTTTTTTCAAAATTATTTAAACACATAGCGAAAGATATCTGGCAGTTTTTTTGAGGCAGTAGAAAGTAGACGGATTCCAGAATGGTGAAGTCAAGCTAAAATGAAAAATTGTAAGAAGCTTGACGCCGTTCATAGACACGTTTCAAAATAATTACTGATTTATTGTATAGCTTGTGTACTAACTTCCTTTTCCGTATAATTGCAAAGAACAAGTGTCATTGTAACACGCATTTGTACAATTTCATAACCGGAGCATTGACAAAACCGGAGTTATCCAGCTTACTTGGTATTATTTTCTTTAGTAGAATTTTCAAGGTTTAACTAGCCCAATATTTTGGTCGGTTTGTCAAAAATTACAATGGAATTCATATTTGTAGCCACAAATAGCAAAGTCCTGTCAAAATACCCCAAGCTTTATTTGCAGGAAGCAATAATTGCTTCCTGCAAATTATTCTAAATTAAGAATTATTCTAAATAATCTGTCAAAATTATTTAATAATAATCCGAATCGAAACCTTTTCAAAAATAGTACCGGCAAATATTTAGATATTCAGATATTTACTAGTGAAACTTACCAATAAATTTTCTGCCCCATTCTAGTTGAAAATGTGGCGAGAGAGTCTTACATGAAAAACCACGCGTGTTTGGAGTGAATTGTACATACATTTTAGGTACGAATCACTACACAATCCGCGTCTAACTGGAAGAGAACAACGCACGAATAGTTTTTCCCTTAATTATTGACCTTTTTGCCTATCAAAATTCCAATTTTCCATTCTTAAATTCAAAATAAATTCAGATGACAATATTTTGCATCAAAATTGTCACAATTGTGACAACTATAAGAAAATTTAAATTTCAATCCAAATGTGAATTTATTATTCTACAATTTACCACTAAAATTTCTTTGAGGAATAATTTGGAAATGCTCAAGTTAAAAAAATCATTTGTTTTTGACAATTCATTTTCAATCACAAAAGGAGAAACGAGGGAAATCGACGTTGAAGATTTGTTTTGAAAAAATCCACTTAAAAATTTTTACTACTAATGAACTCAAATTTTCAATTGAATTTACATTCTCAATTAAAAGTAAACATTGGATTTGCAAAACTTTTGATGGAGTGTTAATATCAGTTTTTTGTTTGCTTCACTTTAATGCCGCTCACTGATTCAAATCAAACATTACTGGCAAACATAATCTAAGAAATGTCGGTACTTCCAGTCAATATAGGTGTGTCCATGTGGCCCTGACGTTGTAAATTATCGCGGAAAACATGGCCTTCTATGAAATTAGAATGGAAAATTTCAAAATTTGGAAAAAATGAAAAACAAATTTATTCAGGATTTGGTTGGCTAAACGTTTTTCTTTCACAAAAGATAAGTCACCGACCACAAGCTGGAAGCCCTTATGAGTGGTAAAAAATCAAATTCTCACATTCATATGTGTTTAAGTTTGTTCGGAAAGGTTTATCGGAAAGGTTATATAGTTTTGTAAATAATTTGTTTAAATTTGCAAATGACCGTAAAACAATTCATTAATGTTTCTTTTTTGACGAAAGGTTAAAACACCGTTTATCAATGCGAATCGTACTCACCAATAGGTTAGGGAAATGTTAAGTGGCGTCAAAGCACTACAATCAAAGATTTCACGACATTGTTTCTCATCTTAATAACAGCACACACACTGAAAAAATGACAAAATATTTAAAACTTTTACCTTTAGCTACAAAAATGGGCAATCTCCTCTCCTTCAAAGCTTAAATAAACATTGGAATTTTGGATTTTACTGTACAAATATGAATTCCTCGGGAAATTTCGAGAAATCCTTGTTTTGGAAGATACCAAAATTTATATCAGTTCTGTAAAAGCCAAACTGCAGTCCTTCAATTCCAAAGTTTGGGTTTCAAATTGAGCAAAAAACATTTCAAGGGCTCAATGGTGATTAAAATCTCATTGCTGCTGAGGGGCCTAAATAAATGCGTCTATTCCTGGTTTTTATCTCGACGAAGCTTGTGGCGGGTTAGATTTATTTGAAATCATCATCAATGCTGGAGATTGACGCCAATCATAAAAATAATATGCCGCATAGCACGTTTGAAGCTGTAGATAAATACTTTCTAGTAAAATCACTAGATGATGCTGCGATAAGAATATTTACGTATTTCACAAAATTCCGCCGCAAAAGTTACTCTGTCCAGTTTTGGCTTACGCCAAAAGATTCTAGTGCAGGGAACACACGGAAGTAATATTTA
The DNA here is from genome assembly GCA_034693705.1 of Spatulosminthurus flaviceps. NCBI lineage: Eukaryota > Metazoa > Arthropoda > Collembola > Symphypleona > Sminthuridae > Spatulosminthurus > Spatulosminthurus flaviceps. The sequence continues at coordinate 2,496 of JAQFXU010006158.1, read as the reverse complement.
TTCAATGAGTACGTGATGTAGTTAAAAAGTGGGAAAGTATAGCAACCGAAATGTTAATGCAAAAAGGGGCGAGGAGATGTTCGCGATATAAAATAATGTTCTCTCTGCTTAATAGCTTGGATCTTTTAAATAAGTGAATATTTGTGACTTTCAAATACAACTTAAATCTGTTGTAATCGTTCGGAAATATTTACTGGTGGATTTACATGAAAGGGGATTGATGCAAAAGTTCGACTATAACAATAATTCAAAAACGGCTAAAATGATACACAAGATATACTGGCCAAAATAGAGTGGGTAAGACACGAAAAGTTTTGGCCACTTTAACATTGAAATAGATTATTACTAACTTTGCCGATTGAAATGGATTATAAATAGAATTTGTGAAAGGGCTAATTTGAGTGACCCAGTTACAAATATTCAAAAATGTTACTATATTGTGTGACGAAAACATGCAAAAAAAGTCTGTTTTATCCAATACAGCTAATATGTGATTTACCCAAAAACTTAGCCTACGTCAACGTATTTAAGAAGCAAGACTGAGGAGGGAAGAAATTCAGCCCAACATTACTTACGATTCTGAATTACTTTATTATGAAACTAAAAACATTTAAATAATTTTAGAATTTTGCCAGTACAATTTCGGGCAAAGATGGAAAAATATTCTGTGTGAAGTCACAACACGGAATGATTACAAATAGAATATTCAGTAATTCACAGACATTTTTTTTCAAATTGTTGTTGTAAAAATTGGACTTGACATGAATCTGAATAGCCTTAATAGGGAATATAATATGTTTATGTAAAGTGATAAAAGCCCTGGCGGTAGAACACTTGTGAAAACAAAGCTACAGTAATTCCTTTTCATAGTTTGGTTTTAGAAATTTAGCGAATTTGTTCTGAACTTGGGAATTTTTTTGACATGAAATCTAACAAAATTTAAAAATTGTGGTATTTTAAAATGAAATATCGCCTGTACCTACCCAAAAAATATCGTGGTCCCAACACACGCCTTAAAAGGTATTAAATTATTATTATTATATTCACTGAAAATGACTAAGCTTGGTGTCCCCATTATTTTCTAATAGACCAAGCTAGGACTGATTGTTTGAGAAAGGTTGCTTTATATTTTCTAGATTGCTCAATGCTGACGCCAGTTATAGAATTCCAATGTGAAGCTTTGTGACATTCCAAATTGGAGACCCTCGTCTTACAATACCGCTATGTTACCTCCGAATGTGTTAAAAGTTTGACTGTGGCACGTTTGGGCTTTCAATGAACAATTGCGTGGAGGCAACATACGGAAACATTTTTTACTCAAAGGAAGCTTAAATGTAGTCAAAAAGTTTATTATGAATGAATTTTGATTTGAAAGCGGTTTCGTGCCTGAAATCATATAAAAATAGTAAAATGTTAACATTTGCTTCGTTAAATTCTTCAAAAGTCACTTGATTAGATTAATTAATTAAAGCTAAAAAATTCGAATTTCGCTGTAACACCGGTAATTTTGATGACAATTTTTAACTGCCCAAAAGCCGGATTTCTATTTCTTTTTAAATTAGTCATTTTTAGCAAAAGGAACGTGTGCTGGAAGGCATGAGCAACGGCGTTGGAATTTTTGCAATAGGTTGAGCTGTTATGGAATTATGGCCAAAAACCCCTTTTTCAGTGTTTCAGGCTTTATCTCCCGAAAAAACGGGGTGATTGGATTTATTTTTCAACTCGTATGTTCAGGAACAAGTTTTTCAGTGCATCAATGTATCGTTTTTGTAAATTTTGAAAAATGGCTGAAATATAGGGGACAGAGAGGAAATAAGTTGCAAATTCGGGCAACACATGGAAGGTAATTAGCAAGGGAAAATTTGTTTTACCACCCCAACATTTCCAACTTAATATTTACACAATGTATCCGATAATGAATGATATTATTTAAAATTGGACCGAAGTCCCAGCCCTTGAATGGAAATTGAAAATGCTAATTTTGAGTAATTTCGAGATCAAATAATTACAGAAAATTGGGAAAAATTAAAGTGGATTTGCAAATATTATTTTTCCTGTCTTATTTTTTAAAGCAGAGTACTTGTGTGTATAAGAAAATACTAGAAAATGTTAGCCTGAGTATTGAAATGATTCCACGATTAAAAATCACACATTTAAATTTTTGTTGTTTTTCTTAAGGCCATATGCAACGTCGTTAGAATATCTTCTATAGCGTTTAACCCATTTCAAAATAAAAAGAAAAGTGGTGTCGAAGTATTACAGTCCAAATATTTACTCCCTTATTTTGCATCACATTTTGTAACATATTTCATTTACGGAACACAAAAATCCTATTTTCACGTCATAAATTGACAGGCAAAATATTTGTACCCTATATTTCAGCCATTTTTCAAAATTTCCAAAAACCGTGAAATACTCGACTGAAAAATTTGATTCTGAACACATTAGTTCAAAAATGAGTCACGTTGCCAAATTAGTTCCGGAGATCCAGCCGTC
>JAQFXU010006157.1:0-10616 GCA_034693705.1 Spatulosminthurus flaviceps | reverse complement strand
AAAGGGAGTTAGTTTTTGAGGAGATAAAATAAATTTCATTTTGTGATAATCTAGTAGGATGGATTTGAAAAGGAGAGATTGGATTTTTTTATGGATGGTTCAAGTAGTTTTCACCTGGAGGATGATTGATGAGGTGGAATGTATATGAAATTATATATGGGAGAGTATACGAGCCAGGAGGTGAGGGTTAGTGGGATGTAAAAGTAATCAATTTCTTTATCATTAAATGTAGGACGGTGATGTATTGGAGCTATGTCAAGTCAGCGATATCCGAGCTGGCGGGACGCCCAAGGTAATGAATTTCAATTTATTTTGTATCCGCACATTTTTCCTCCATACATTTCTTTATATAATAGTAGATACATATATGATCTGTAGGGATAGATGAAAAAATAAAGTTTGGCTTAGGGATTTTCCTATTCTTAACCACTTGTTTCTATTCTTTTTGTTAGTAGTGATTATGAATTACAATATAAAAAAGCTATAGGCTCTATCCATTAAGGCATATTTTTTATAAATAGAACCTTCTAGTATTCCTTAAATAATGGCAACATTTCTGTAATGTGTTTTTCTTACCTTCACGAGTATTTATAGATTTTTCATTTGAAATTACGTTTTTACTTTTTTCCCTAAAATAAATCCTGGAGTAAAGTGTGTGAGTTTAAAATGATTTTTCAATACAATTTTGGTATACTTAAAGAACGCACCTTTAGAAATCTCCTGGGAGCTGTAAAAATAAATAAAATTCTTTAACGCGAGTTACTATTACTTTATATAACTCAAACAACAGGTTTATAGTATAATTTCAATAGACTCCTTTTAGTAATGCAAATCCTTTACATATAAAATTTACATATCCTTATTCCTGCCGTACCTCCATTTCTAAATCAAAAGAAAGTTCCATCCTTGGCATTTAACACCCACGCCTGCTCATACACATGAAACATTCATGACAAGCCAACTTAAATTAAAAGTCGTACAGTACTAGACTAGACAGCAGGAAAGGAAAGAATAGGAATAAAATGTGGACAAAATTAGAATTCAAGAAAAAAATGTATTCCTTCTGAGATGAGCGAGAAGCTTAATAGGATTAATGGTTTCTAGTGTGTTTTACATACATACACACTCTGTCCATTAGTTTCTACATGACTTTCCTACTATTATCTCCAACATCAAGGATTTTTTAAAGTTGTAGTTTGGTTCACGTAAGTAGGCGTAATAATAAGTAATAGATGTTTGATGTGCTTGTATTTATGAACATGTAAATAGGACTTGAGTATGTCTATGCCGTCAAAGGGGGAATAGAATTTAATCTAGAAATCTTTTTCTTTGTATTCTTCATAATATTCTTTCATCCTATTCTGATTCTGACGACATAATTTCACCGCAAGGTTTTTTTCTAGTCTCATGCCTCTTTTCTCATTCCTTTATTTCTACAGGATCCCAGACTATTCTCACAACTAGCTGGAAAGCATGGGGAGAATTTGGAAGACAAATCGTTGACGGTTTGTAGCGGCACAGATCTAGTCAATATTAATTATCTTCATCTTGTCTTTCCTGACACCGATACTGCCAAGGTATGTATACACATTTCCTCTCTATTATTAGCAAGCCCGACATTCTATTTAATTCAATCTTATTTGCAGCTTCCCTTTACGAATGTTACGTAAAAATAATAACTCAAATTATTACTACTGTACATCCAAACCAAATGAATTGATGTCATGTATTTTTAACCGATAAAGTTGAACAAAAAATAACCCACAAATATGTGTAAAAATTATACTTAAAAATTATATTGTGAAATATCAGGAAAAAACCTTAGGCTTGAAAGAGGAGAAAAATTTAAAGTCTATAAAGCATAGTGAAAGTTCAAACTTCTCTGTGATCAAAAGGCCAAAGCCTTCGTATAAATCTACACACTATAGAAATTAAAGCTTAGCTTATAAGTAGTACCGTCATAATAATGATTACACTATACGAAAAAAACCTGGGAAGTTTCCGCAATCAAAAGTATTAAATTCTCCTACGTTGATGATAGCAATAATACACACTATTTAAATACATCACTCCTAAAATTAAAACTTCCCCTCACATTTGTACATGAAATCTTATGCTAAAACCTCACTTGAGTATATTCGCCGCTATTTATACCTAAAGCGCAAATAGTATTATAGGAGAATAACATAAATCCAACAAGATTTAATCCTTTTACATATATTTGAAAACCATGTTGAAATGTGAAGCCCTACGGAGGCAATGATATAGACAGGATTCCTCCTTAATCCATATCCTAATTTGGATCATGCGTCTCATGACTCTCGGGCGTTGTTCCCCTCACGTGTGTATCTCTATCTATCTCTATACATAAATATATGCAAACACATAAGCTAAATATTGTTTAGCTGGAAATTAATGGAAACAATGCCCTACTCATTTCCATACCAATGCTAATTGGATAAAGCCAAGGCTTATACACCGTAGCCTAAATACATTATTCGTACCAACTTCAAAGTAAAACAAAAAATGTATACGCCAAAATATGCAGGAAATTTTATCTTCACATTCCCAATTATTATTTTTACCACATGATATTTTTCCCTTTGAACAAAAAATTCTTTAGAGAAAAATATTATAAATAAATAATATACATTCATTTGAAAATATTTTTTCTGTGAGAAATACATGCTTTTTCAAACGAAATTGAGAATTTTCCCATTGTAAGCATATGAATAATAATCCCAATAATACAGTACTAAAAGTAGGCTAGTGCGTGTCAGAGGAATCGTCGCAAATGGTGTTTCCTTTCCTTCAGACTGATTGTGAGTGAGTCAATTTCCTAATTACGGTTCCATACACAGAGTCTCCCTATGAAGAGGCAGACTTTAATAGGACTAGATATCATCATAGCTTTTTTTACATTATAATACATACATGTGCTCATATTTATGCAAGAAACCCTAAGTTACAAGAATACCATAAAAGTACGTATTGATCAGGCCTAGAGATAATTCCATATGGAACATATTTTCCCATCAACAGCTAAGAGCTTGGAGGGATGATTTTGCCAAGATTATTATACGACCACAGCTCTGTATAGAAGCAATATAGCTAACTCTGATGCGAAAATACATATATTATTATACATGGAGTATTTATCAACCCTGGCTATTTATTGTAGGACCTGCTGGTTAATAAGAAGCAGAATCAAAATGAGTGTTTACTTTATGCCTAGTCAAATATTGATATTCCATGAGCGACATGTCATCTCCCCCATTAAAGGGAAGTGCGGAAGTAGTAGCGTCATTAAGAGCCAGGTAGTCAATGATAGCCCCATTATTCTATATACAAGTATTTGTATAGAAGCTTTTCCGCAAGACACGAACACTAATCTTATACCTATGGAAAATAATCACTCTTTTAGTAATTTCAATAGCCTCTGTTTCCCATCTCAAGGCCCAAACGAACATTGTAGCTTTTATAAAAGCTGTGTAAACAAAAGGATGATTTGCATTGCTCGAATCCTTCCAACCTAATGAGCTTTGAATCCTTCCCCTCCCTGTGTTTTCTCTCTCTCTCCCACTTTCTACAGTATTTTTTTATCAAGATACTGAAATTAACAGCCGGAGGAAATTTTGTCAATTTACTCAGTAGGATAATTGTCTTGTCAACAATACTTTCACGTTAATGCCCCTAACATTTATTATGGCAACCTATGGAGCTCCAAGCTATTTCCCCCATTTAATTACGAAAATTACATTTTTACTCTTCTAAAAAATATTCTGAGCGGAAGGGGATAGGATAATTTTGTTAAAAAACACAAACACATTTTAACAATATTTACCTACTTTCAATTATGTACCATAGCGTTGTAAGAAAATAAGTTGTGAGTTCAGGTCGATGCGAAGGTGCAGCTTGTGAGAATTTTACGCGGCTTTAAAGATTTAATAGGAACTCTTCATTACTCGTATATCAAGTCTACTAAATAGTGTAGTGTTTATAGGGAAGAACTTTTATTTATAGAATTTGATAAAATCCTTTCCTCCTACCTCGTAATGATCTGTTAAGAAAGTGATTATTAAAAGTTAATTGAGCAGAGCTAAAAGTGTGAAGTGGTGTAAAAAGCCTTGAGGATCCAGCCTTCTGATGTTAATAAAGTTAGTGCTAGTAGAGCCTTTAGCATTTAATCTCCTCATCTTCGCACTTATTGTATTTTTGGTGGACGTGAAGAGGAGGAAGGACCTGGAAACAGCATTAGAGAATTTCTCACATACTCATGAAGTGAAGCTTTTTTTATGTCACTAATTAAATTTCATGGAGTAACACCAATTGAAAAAAACAGTTGTTTAGCGGAAACTATCCATACCCATTCAAATAATATAACTAATCAAAATAATTGACAAATCTGATATTTATCATTAATATTCATTACTACAGTACTACAGTAATAGTGTGAGCTTCTAACAGAATATTAATTGGTACTATAAAACTAACCCCAAATATCTAGGCATGGTTAGAGGGCGTGAGGACGATAACGCATAATGTCAAGGCCAACAATGTTTGTCCGATGACCTGCCTCAAGAAACAGTAAGTTTCCTTCATGACTTTTGCATGATGACTGAAGGCAGAAATGAAACTCCGCATCTTGTTGTGCTCAAAATTCTGTTTTTTTTTTCAAGTAAAAAGTCAAGTCCCTAGTTTTAGTGTATTTTGTCAAATTTTGTATGAGCGCCTCTTTGGCATGACATTATGCATGAAAATTGACTCTCTCTCTGAGTCTTATTTATTTGGGAATGCAATAATGTAGTTATATGCAGTAAGGCTCAGGAGAGAATATTACATTAAAGTAGTATTAGGATATTTATTTCTAAGGATGTAACATAATACAATGTTGTAAGTTTTGTAAGGAAAAACTTTTTTTATTTTTCATGTTTGATCATCAATATGGTGAAAGCATTAGGAGAAAGGAGAATCTGGTTCCCGAGTTTCCTATGTACGTAGTTACAATAAGAGTAACACACATGGAGCGTCAAGTTTCAAAGTGACGTTCCCTTAACTGCCACAAAATATGTATCGGTAGTGTTGGTAACACACATGAGGAAATCAAAGGAAAATTTCCCAGGAAATCGTATATTTCCATGGATTTGTAAAAAATCCTCCCTCAAACCAAATAACTTTTATAGGATCGGATGGTTATAAAACCATTGGGAAATTAAATCTGGTGGAGGCGTGTAGATAGTTGAAGTTGAAAGGGAAAAATTGGGTACTCTTCTATATTTATATGAATTATTTCCTTTTATTTATTTCTTCAATGCATTTTCATTTCCATCCCTTTTGTGTACACCTTACAAAGTATGGGGACTTTCACTTTATATTTATATAAGAATTTACAATCAAGTTAGTAACTCAATAGAAAATTGCTATAGCAGCGATAAATGATAAAACATATAATCATATCATTTTTCAAGTAATCATATTTTCCCATTACTGTTATGACATTTTCTAATAAAAGCGTGGTGAAAGGTGAAAGAAGAGTAATACGTAAGATTTCAGAGAAGATTTTAAATAAATTGTAATTGAAATTCGAGTCCTCTTTCTCATTCATTTTTGAATAAAATCCTTCCTTACAATCTTCATTTCTACAACAAAATTTCCTTCCAGTATTTTTACCAAAAAAGTAAAACAACATTTTTTCGTTAAAAATGGCTGCCTTTTCCTACGAATTTTTCATTTAATCCATCAATTGCAACCTAGAAAAAAATTCCCAAGGAAAGTGGAAAAACAATTTATCTGTTTAAAAACGGGATTTTGTTACAAAAAAATCCCTGAAAAATAATGTAGCGATCGCATGCTCCCACATAATTACCAAATTGTAGATGAAAAACAACTTGCAGATGAATGATAAAGAGAGAGAAATATAGTTTCCAGAAAATAATTAATTATTGGGAGGAATAATGCTTGCAAAAAAATGTAAAAAAAAAAAAAGAAAAGAAAACTTGGAAGAAATCTCTATCCGACCAAAATATTCGTCGGATATGAAGTTCTCATGATAATCATTTCTGAAATCCTTGAAACATGTAATCTTTTCAAGATAGACACTTATGAGTTTTCCTCTTCCTAAAGAAAAACGGAATGAATGAAGATGAATTATGAAACTTATTACTTTCCAAACTTTACAACTTTTTTCATGGAAAAGAGATAATTTTGTGTGGGAGTAGCTCAAGTGTGGAAACTTTGGGTGAAAATGTAACTTTCTCCTTAATTTGAAACTGACGACTTCTCATTTGAAGCTGCTCTTCCTTCAAAGATGATACGTTAAAAATCTTTTTAATGTCGACGAAACCTAGGATTTCCTTTATTTTTCTTAATGTTTATTTTCGTCTTTCTTTTTCTTTTCTCTATTTTTTTTCTTATAGTTCTGGCAAACGGGTTTACATTCGATCGCTCACAATAACAAGATGAATAATGTGTGCCCCAGTACAAATCTGATGAAACAGTAAGTTTTATTTCAACTCAGATGAGTGTCTTCATAACTGTATGAACCTCTCTTTCTCTTTAACTCGTCTTCTTTCTATGCTCACTTTTTGCACTGACTCTTCAATTTTCCCAGAAAAACGGATATTGCCTCTAAAGATTTTATGTGTAGAGCATTAACGGAGCTAATTTCTCCATTATTTAACCCAACGATCGCTTTTATGAGAGTTGGTCCAGGCGCTAAATTACTGACCATACAATAACAATGCTAATAATTTATTCAAGTTGATTTGACCTTCGCCTTTACAACAACCATGACCCTACAATGTGTGGTAACATTGCTATTTACTAACCCATCCTTATGAGAGACTTGCTGTCTGCTACATTATGCAATGTATATGAAAGTTCATTGAGAAAATTAGATGACAGTTTAGAAGAGATTTTAGTGTGGGTTGGATTTAATTAGTTAATGAACTGGATTTGCTTTTGTAATAGTATGGTTCAAAGCTCGAGCTGGCATTGCTTTGTGGCGTGGGCTTTAGAAATTTCTCTTTTAGTGTAATTAGGGATCCATCAACACTCTAGGCCACATGCCAAGGCTGTGGGATTAAATTCTGTGATTTTAGATCTCCTATTTCCTTATCACCTATCCTTCTTGGAGCTTGAGGCTGTATGAACAGATTTTAGTACATAATTTTAATTATCATGCGGGCTTCATTACCAAGATTCCCACGTATGCAACAGTCTCATAGGAAATTATAAATCGAGTAAAATCATTTTTGTTATGTTTTTCGTTTTTGTTTGCATGATAGTACGAAAATTTGAAACATTGTTGAGTAGTCACATATCCACATTACTTTTCAGTAAATGATATTTCCCTGAGCAAATTTAATTTCTTGATGAAATTGCTGTAGGATTGGAAATTAAAATAAATTAAGAGGTAGGAGATAGACATAGTTTAAGGCACGTACTGATTGGACCATTGGTTTTCAGACTTATTTTACTCACGCTTATTATTTTGCAATGTTAAATTTTTTTTTCCAAGCAAGTCTATGAGGGTAAAATCTTCTTTGCTCATAAGCTTGATTTCCATAGATGTTAAATAGCATGATATTTCTATGTAAAATGTGAGGAATTTACTTGTGCTACTTTGCAGTAGTTTTGAAAGAGGTTTTTTTTAGAATTATTAAAGTTTTGTGTCGTTGTTTTTATATGGGATGTGTGAATTGGAATGTGTAAATTTGTTCATGTGAGTAAATTTGCACGTATGCATGAATGAAAGTCCCTGTGGTGTTGATTTTGTGGATTGATCTCGTCATATACGAAGAAAGCTTTTGAATCAAGGCTCATTAATGTGTGTAAATAGTAGTTTGTGTGAATTTTATGCAATGATTGTGGAAGTTTTGAAACATTTGAAAAGCATGTGAAATCGTATAGAAAGTCTAAGTGACGAGTTGGCAGTATGTTGTTCTAATGAGGGTTGAATTTCAAATGAAGAAATGATTTGATTGGGTGATTCAAAAATATTCATAGTTGGATGCGTTTGGGGTTCCTGGTGGATCCTTCGGGGAAAGTCCCGGTGAAAGTGATTGCTCGTACTTTTGCATCCGGAAAGACAGAGAAGTTTGTGTACCAATGTTTAGCAGAGCAGAGTCTTCCATGTGAGAAGGTAAAATTTCCTAATTAGTTACACACTCTCAGTTTTTAATTGTATTCTTCTCATTTAATAAAAGCCTTTACTCCACAGTTTTACACATACCTAAAAACATACAATAACTAGCGGAATGTTAAGTAAAAAGGAACTTTCAACCCTGTAAATGTTACAGAAGGAAATCACTTGTTAAAGGATCCTTTTAAACACGTTCAACTTAAGCAATAGTAGACTTTCCACTGAACATTACATTATCCTCTTTATTACCCCCGCACCTTTTCTTACCATTAAAATTAAATTCATGCCTCTCATTTCCATATGTGTTGCAATTTGCAATAGAAACTTTCTCCCTACTTTCTCTTCACATACAAACAAATCTCTTGTTTGCTTTCTCTTTCCCTTTTCTTGCACAACTTCATCCTTTGAAGAAAATTATCTTGGAAAACTTTTCACTCCTGTGTACTTTCTCTTCCTCTCATTCATATTATATTGACATTGGACAATGTTTCTTGGATTTGTTCAAACATTATTATTATTATTATTATTATTATTATTATTATTATTATTATTATTATTATTAGTGGTGGTGGTAGTAGTAACTAATGGGAAGAGTTAAAGTGGAATCATAGAAAAATATCTATAGTTTCACCATTAATTTTCTTTGACTAAATAAAAATTAATTGTGAAAAATCCTTTTGCAGTGAAAATTTATGAGGCAAAAACAATTCCACGTCAAGTGTTTCCATTTTGACGCTATATACATATTTCAAGTGCATATTTAGAAACTCATTGGTGGTTGGACTATTACTTGCAGAATGATGTGATCGAACCGGAGGACTTTACATTTGAAAAATTTGTCTCCCTCTACCATAAAATTTGTCCAAGGAATGACATTGAAGAGTTGTTCCAGTCCATGTAAGTATTGATTTGACATTATCATTTATCATATGTTATGTATAACTAGAACATGACTATGAACTACATTTCTAACAGTCTTCTGCCACTATATTTCTAGTAGCAAATTTATAATATAGTCGTGGAGACTAATAGCTAATAGCCCAGACGGAAATTTCCAGTGAGGGAAAAGAGAAATATATAGTTTTATGTTTATATAAGTACAAACTACATTATATGGACAAATGTATCAAAGGGGAAAACATTGAATTTTTATGTTCCGGACGTATCAGAAATTTGCACGCCATATCATATGCCAGCTTTCTGGCACTTGTTGGCCCTATCAATAAAGTTGAAGCTTTACCCTTATAAATATCTATATCATATAGCGTTCTACACCAAAGCTGAGGCTTTAACTTATACTTGGGATAGATTGAGCGCTTAATTGCATCGATAAATTTCTTATGGGACTATTGTATGTGTAACCACTTGTAAGGGCAGGGCCGTATCTCACGTCAAGCTGATTTTGACGTTTGACTCAACTCATAAAATATATTGCTAATTATTTTCTCCTTATTCCGCTCTAGCAAAACACTATATACCCAGAGAATAATGTAGAAATTACTATTGTGTGTTTGCAGTGCTATTAAATAGGAATTTGAGTAGGAGGAATAATATATAAATTTACCTGAATATTTTGCTTTTATATAGTACGAAAGGGAAAGCAGACTACATAGAAGTTTCTCAATTCGTAAACTTTTTAAACGATAAGCAACGGGATCCTCGGCTAAATGAAATTCTCTATCCGCTGTACAATGACAAGCGAGCATCCGAGATAATTGCCAACTATGAACCATTGGAGGAGCTCAAGAATGCGAGTAGGATCAGTAAAGATGGCCTCATTCGGTATTTGATGTCGGATGAAAATGCCCCTGTTTTCCTTGACCGACTTGACATTTACATGGACATGGACCAACCTCTGTCTCACTATTATATCAATTCATCTCACAATACGTACCTGATAGGAAGGCAGTTTGGGGGCAAATCCTCTGTAGAAATGTACCGTCAAACGCTCCTTGCTGGCTGTCGGTAAGTTTTCTCCATTCATGTCTAACTGAGAGTGAGTGAATGAGTGAGCTACATTTCCCTTTAGCATCTGCTATAGTATAATGAGGCTGACAAAGGGAAAGTTGTATGTATTCGTCCATTTCTATAGCAATCCCTACATAAATATGTACGTGTAGAGCGGTAACCTACTTTCTAAATTTCCTTCCCTTAAGCTTTATCCCTTCATTTGCGTTTTCTTTTTTATTCTTCTCTTCTTTTTGAAAAATTATTACTATAAATTCTTTTCATCTCTCGACTTTCTCCTCCTTTCAATCAAAATCTTCTTGGTTGATTAACTCTAGGAATTTTTCTAGCCGTCTTACTGATAACAATGAGATTTTAATGGGGACTATAGCTTTTAGGCTTAAATTTATCCTATAAAAGTTAACCACATTTTGCGTATTTATTTTTAAGTTTTCATTCTTTCTTTCATTCCCTATTAATTTCGTTTTCTCTCTTTTGCTTTGGCCCAACGAAACAGAGCAGTTCA
>JAQFXU010006156.1:0-10616 GCA_034693705.1 Spatulosminthurus flaviceps | reverse complement strand
AGGGAAGAGTTTTTCACTCTACGGCAGTGCGACTTTTACGTCCAACCTAATTTAAAATCCGGTCCCTTGAGAGATAGAATTTTAACATCTTGTTTTTTACCTACAAATTTCTAGATGTATTTTTCTCTCTCCTACTATTCCTCATATCCCATTATCCTTGATTTCCAATGGATCTGGCTCTGGGAATTGGATTTGCATTCAATTATATTTATTTAATTCAAGTCATGCATACAAATAGGATGTGGGATTGGGAAGAATGAAATGAAGTTTTTTTCTCGTCCGGTTGGAATTCCTCTTGTAAATCACCATCCTTTTGTTTTATTGCAATGGTTTGCACATGGAGGGAGATGGAAGCTGAAGTAGAGTGAGAGAGAGCTTTGAAATTTTATCACTGTCATTTCCTCAGCCCATATAGTGTGCTGGTTATATAGTGAGAATCCTTACATTTCTGTAATACATGAAAGTCAAGGAGAGGTGTCAGATGTTACGTACATCTGCCTCTGCAATGAGTATATTTTATGCTGTAGATTTATATTAGAGAACTCCACACATATATATAGTATGTACACGTTTGGAACCGCCACTTTTTCACATAGCATTTTCCCCCCTAGTACTCTCATACACTCATCCCTATATGTACTTATAGCTAAGTAATAGGAGTAATGTATTATGCAAAATCGTTCTTCCTATGTACACAGATCATTGTGACAGGAAAGACCTCTAAGGCTGGGAGGACTTTATCAAGAGGCATTTGCCCATCTCCATCTCACCATATTCCATGTCCTTGAGGGAAAGGAATGAAGTTATCATATGGCATATTTATGAATTTCCTTCGGAAATTTTACTTACACTAGAATTCACTTCTTTTTTCCCCTTCCTTTCCTTCTTCAAGACAAAAAATAATAATCCACACATATGGACAAGCTGTGATAAGAAAAAAAATGAGAATGCAAAAATCCTTATCTGAAATGCCTTGAGTCTTTTCTAATGCACCAACTGTTATGGTCTCCCAGGGTTTTTCTCCCCACTACATATTGTATGCTCCACTGTGTGTGAACAATAGTACCAAATCCAAAAAACAATCCCTAAGGCTATACGTTCCATACAATTTTACACCAACTTACTGTATATATTTTTTGAAGAAAAAGAAGAATAAGAAGAAGAAGAAAAAAATTGAAAAAAGAAATAATTCTAGACATTCGTCGTACATCATGAGCTCACATATGTCTTAACGTAGATTCTTATTTTGGTAGAAGAAGAGGAGGACTGGAGAAAGTGTAGAGGCTGGGAAAAAAATTTGCACAATGGCACAAGTGACGGGAGAGTGAAATATTATGGAAGGTAGTTGTTTCAATGGATATATTGCTCCATTTTTTACATCAAACTATTTTATACATAGGAAGGTACATATTTAGGTCGTATTGGATTCTATACAATTCTAGTACACACTGAAATGTGTAAAAGTTTACACAGTTGTGAAGTGGAGAAGGAAAGGGTTCGAGTTTTTCTCTCTCTCTCTCTGTCTGAGGGAATCCTAAAAAAATGTAAAAGGAGAGTGAAAGGGAAAAATAGTGATGCTGAAGGGAAAGAGACAAGGAGGAAACCATATGCGACGCTTCTGTTGAACTTGATCAATGTAGATGTGAATTTTGTGAGACGTTATTCACATACCTTCCTCCACCATTAAACTTCTTCCTACACAAAGTTACATATTCATATGTACATTTAGCTACAGCTAGCCTTGAGTGCCTGTGACGTAGGTAGGAAAGGATTCTTACCTACCTTTATATATTCACAAAAAAATGTACACACGTGGAAGCTATTCCACGTTCAGGTAGCTTATTTTTGTGTCCTCCTACCAATTCCCATGTACATCCCTGCATTTTAATATCTGTCATCCTATCCTATACAAAAGCATAGCAGGAACGTGAAGTGTAGAGACAGGAGAAGTGCAAGGGGCAGCTTATGGGAAGAATAAATAGTGAAAATGTTCCTAGAGAATATTTGACAAAATGCATACAAATGTATGTATAGAATAGTAATAGTACAAGTATTATATAAACATGATAAAAAGGCTGAGCAGGTTTCACATTTGTCGCATGAAGGAAAAAATTCCATTTGTTCTACCACTGTTTGTTTCTCCTTATAAAGAAAGACCTCTGTACTATATACAAGTCCACACATTAAATATACATAGAAGATTTTCAGTGTATAAATCCACTCGACCCATCGGTCCTTCATTCGGTTAATATTACAACTCACAAGCACTTTTATTGGCTCAATCCGGCCCGAAAGTTCCAATTAATTTCTTGTACAGCCCATACACAATACAAGCCCATTTCTACAAAGCCTGAACCCGCTCGAAACCCGTTATATATATATTATATACCAAGTTATAAATTTTCTTAAAAAACCCGTTTTAAACCCGCTATTTTTTCATAATTCGAAACGCTTCAAATCATGGTTTAAATTTCATGCAAAATTAGAACCTGTTAAAGACCGCCTGTGGTGCCCTAAAAATAGCGAATACATGTATTAAGGAATATATGTGAATATATTATCAAATGAAATGAAATGAAAGCTGGTGTTTGGGGTGGTTTTTTGCTTTTTAGTAGGCAGTCCAATTAATTCTTATTTGAAATTTTTCACAAGAATATAAATACAATTTTAACTACATTTTATTACAATTTATTATATGAAGTTATTTGTTGGTCATACAATTTCTTGTCGTGTGGTCAACATTTTTAAATGACATTTAGCATCAGTGTGAGCTTGTTTAGCATAGTAACTAATTAGCTCATGTTTTTCTAAAATCTGGAGACGATAATTTCATAATTTTCAAACTTGTTGTTACATGTTCACACATGTATTTATTCAAATTCCGTATTTACAATTATAAAATTTATTCTATTCTTTTTAACATGGTGGGTATAATCAACGACTTCTGTGTTGTACTCTTTAGAATGGTATTTTTCCTCAGTTGCCCATTCGTAGGAGTCACTCTGTTCACCGTCTTTGGGTACAAGTTCCGCTGAGAATACAAGATACGGTTCGTCGTACCTTGAAATAGCATCCTTACGCTGCAGTTCGTCAGACATCCTCTGAGGAGTCGTCAATAAAATCCCTTGTAAAGTTGACTGGTTTAATATTCTTCTCTCGCCCATTGGTTTTTTTATGTTGGAAATCTATTTTATCAAAATAGCTTGATGAAACAGTTGGCACTTGGTCGGAGCTGAAGTTTGGTACCACATTTGTTGGCCAGATTGCCCATAAAATATAAAATGTATCATCATAATCATTGAAATTAAAAATCTCAAAAGAAAGAAAAGTGTGAAATACATATTTAATATTTACATATAAATAAAAAGTAATTAAAGGTAATTCTTAACCAACAAAATGTACGTCAGAAAGCAGTTTGTACTTAAACCGTTTTTAGGGAAACTTTTTAATGTGTACTTAACTGACTTGACTAAATAATTGTTTGTGAACCGTCGAGTCTAAAACGTATATCGAGGAAGTTCGGAATTGACGCCAGAATCTTGGTTTCATAGTTTCTTTAAGCTTCTTATGCACAAAGAACAATTAACTCAACAAGTTCAATTATTTCCAAATACAGTAGATTCATCATTGGTAGATACCACTAATATGGCAATTCTTCTAGAGTGGCAGACAAAAAACGAACAAAGATTCATTATGTTACCTGAATGCGTTACAATGGCAGGATTTTTATAAATATTTCTCCATATTGGCAAAATTTGGTGTTTTTTAATCACGTTTTTCTGCGAATGAACTAGTTTATCAAAACATGTAGATTAAACGGACTAAAGAATAATCATTGGCGCCAATAAACCGTTAAATTCTGCGATGATGCCTTCAGAATTGGCATCCTCTTAAATTTTAATGTGGAACTCTGTAGTGGAATCTTCCAATATTGCCGCAATTAATTGGATCCCTTTGCTGCCGCATTATATGGAGTCTGCTGTATTTTATTATTTTTGACACATCATTGACACGTGAAATTATTTATATGTTAAATGAGTGTGTTCTTTTGAATATAAAAGTGCTATGTTGATGAGAATAACTTGTAATTTAAAAGAAAAGAATGGAGATGTAAGAAAACGAATAAGAAATTGGGTATTTAAAAAGCGATGCGTTTTGTATGCACGAAGGCATATGTGCTCACTGTATTGAATGTCCAATTAATTATCAATCGACGACTGGCGATAAAATACTTTTGGTACAAGAATTTGATCCATTAATTCTATAAATGATACAATCCCAGTCATAATGTACATGAAAAAACGAAGTATATGTTTTATTAGGCAGTATTATGTCATATATGACATCAAACATGAGTGATTCTTAGCTTGAGCGTGGAAAATGTATTGAATGATTAAGGAAAAATGACTAACTACTTGCAATTGCACAATATTGATCTTTCCTTTTTAAGGTCTTCCGACTAAATCTTAAGGGTCGCCGAAAAGGAAAAATAACTATTGCGCAATCGCAAGCAGTTAGTGCGGTAATGCTGTTGAGCGATTTATTAGCATTGTAAAAAATTAAAAATTGCATTGGATGGTTTTAAAGAATTTAAAGTAGGGAGCGTAGGTGTCTGTGTCTACCAAATAACCTCTACTATATTGAAGGTGTGATTGCTTTGAGCGTTTGTAAGTTTTACTTGTACTTTACTGGTAGGTGTCAAAGGGTTGAATGTATAAAGGCATTTGTTGCGCATATGTCTTCCTGAACACTATTTAAGCTTAACGAGTAATTTTTGAAACTGTGAGAAAGTGTTTAAAAAATAGGAACGTTTACCAAATTTTACAGGGGCTGTTCCCCTTAAAAGATTGTAATTCCCTTGTTAAATCCCATTTGAAAAATTTTAATTCCAGAATTCGGTGAAAATCCGAAAATGTCCGAAGTTTTAAAAAATCCAAATATGGATTAAAATGTTACACAGATGTAGGGGTGACATCTCGATAGGATTGCTTGTCAGTTGAAATGTTTTTTCTAACAATTGAGCCCCTTACGTTTTGTAGGATTTTTGGGATGGAATGGTGACCCAAGATAAGACATTTTTACGTGTTTATTCATAAGGAAACAAGTCAGAGGAAAGAGAGCGTTTTGAAGAGGTTGCACTTTTATGTTAGTTGATACAAATCTTTGAAGAAACTTTAATGTGAAGCACGTATACATATATGCATATTTGCATTCACTCCTCTATTTATATAATGGGATTTCATATAGCACTATTATATCTAGCAAAATTTGGTGAGGATAGTTTCGCGAGTGTTTTCCATTCCCCCCAGCTCCCCACCTATTGAGGGGAAAGTTGAGTGAAGCCGTTAAATTTTTCCCATTTGAATAAGAAAAACTTGCAAACAATCTAAAGTGGAAATGGTTTTTTTCTTGACGCCTTTCTTCCCTCGAAAGTTTATCTTATCTTATCACCGCATTTATTCTTGGGTTTACAATCTAAGCATGTATAGTTCCAACTAGGATGGGCTGCCTATAAGGTACTGACGTGTTGAAGAGTGTGAGAGACACGTTATTGAGCAAAAATTCTAGATTAAGAGAAAACATTTAAAAAAAGCCTGGGAGTTCTTATTTTATTCTCCAATTTCCTCGCTCTTCCTCTCTTCTTGGCCTTTCTCTCATGTAAGGAAGAACTAATTGTGAGTAAAAGTATAGGGAGAAAGTTGGGCAAAGTTGTAAGAATGAGGAGTTGAGAGTTTGGAGAAAGTGCTTTTCTTCCCTGCTGTTACCTTATTTTATAGCAGTAACGCATATGTATATGAGGGGTTTACATTAGCTCAAAGATTATTGGTAATTACCCAAGAATTGAAGGAGTTGGTGAAAGTAAATGAGGAGAAGGATTTTGTGGTGCAGGGGATTCTAGTGGATTTTATCCCAAATCACTTATATTTTCTCTGTCACATATGCGTTTAAACACTTTTTTTCACGTTGACAATTTCCTTTGAATAAGTTCAATGGAATTTGTAATTTACAAATATATATATACATAATTAATAGTTCTAATTTATTTCAGCAGCAAGTGCTTTTTTATGTACGAAAAAATGAATTGAAATTGAACTGGAACAGAAAAGTTATTCGAGAAAAAATCCAAGTTATTATTCAAAGAATTTTTGTACATGAAATTATTCACACATTATTATTGAAGAGTATCGAAATGGATGAAATGAAGATAGAGATATTTTTTCCATTAAAAAAACAACTCAGTGAAATGAGAGAGAAACGGAGGGAAATTAATGATGGAAGCCATTTGCGTGATTTATTTATACCATAGATATTTTCTTGTTTCACAATATTATTATTATTATACTCAGACATGGTTCTCTATCTTGATAATACAAATGAGCATTCATATTTCATGAGTATAGTTATTATAAGTAGATGTTATTATGATGGAGAAGATAATTATAGGGAGCGCTCATGCGTTAAAAATCCCATAACTAATGCTATATGATAAATACCTAGTCAAAATGCTATCATCATTTGGTTGGCTATGAGCTTCACTATAAGCTCCAACGTTTCCTCTATCTATATAAAAGAGGAGAGAGGTTTTATCTATGAAAATGATATTGATTGATGATAGTGCGGAAAAAATGTATTTGGAACAAGCTAGACAACAAGTCTGACAAATGCTTTTGTTTTTATGTTATTGCAGTTGGCGGAGCTAGAACAACGGGTGGTGGAGGCTGAGACACGAGCCGACGAGGCTGAGGACAAGGTGAGTAACTTTTTCCTAGAGCCTGTGAAATTTCACAAATATCTTTATATGCTGAGTATACATCTTTCTTACAAAACCATAGGAAAAAGGCATGTGGAACACAAACGTATTTCTGTGTATGAATCCATAAATGGCTTCACGTCATAAAAAGGGTTTGGAATAATAACAAAAGGCATAGTTAGAAAACTATTGCAAAACATTTCATAAATGATTGGATGGCTCCTATGGAAATCCAAGGAGTGCCAAAATAGGTATAATTATTATTATTATTACTACTACTTTGAGCTCCTAACAGCATGTCACTGATAGGAGGAATTGGAACTAGGAAAGAGAAAGTCAGTGGAGAATATCGTGTTAGCTTTAAATTCTCTTGCTGGTCTCTCTAGTAAAAGATAACTTTCTCTTGAAGTTCCCATCCTGATTAATGGTTCTGGGTCACCGTGGCTCAGTGAAGTATGGCTCTTATCTTTTTGGTTACAATTAATAACATAAAGGCTCAATGAGAGCATAGGAGAGTACCAATAAACAAAAGAGCCTCTTCAAGACTGATTTAGCGAAGTAAAAGTCCTAGGGAGGTCGTACATTAAACTAAATATTAGATTAGTCTGGATGAGCCCAAATACGTATACCTTGTCCATTTATGTGGGAATTTGGGACTAAAGTCTGTAATTTGTTTATTAGCTCCCATTATTTAGACTTATTACACCTTAGAGTACGATATTGTGATCAACGGGGGAAATCCTCTCTTTCAAACCAACTATTTCCTAGTTCTTTAACCGAAGAAAAGTTGGTTGAAATGTATAAATCATAGGGATGTTTTCCTACTTAATTAACGTTAGTTTGTGTATAAGAGTCCTCGGCAATTTGAAAATTCAAAGAAAGATCTTCCCTAAACAAATTTTATGGGTTTTTACTGAATCAATCGAGGATCTACTGATGGAATATCATTGGAAGTAGTACTTACGTAATTAAAATTATACATTTATTTTTTTCGACTTTCTCCAGCTTTCTCCCACTTTCTCCAAATGGAAACGTTTATAGGACTTTCTCTTTGGTACTTTCTAAATGACAGACTTTCACCCAGCACTTTCACTTACAAAATTCTTTCAACGTAAATTAAAGTAGCTCTCAAGGTTTGATTTTAATGGATAGAACTTTTTCATACATTGAGTTGGAATAAATTTTTACTTTCTCCATTAAAGAGATGAGGAGCTAGGAAAAAGTACATTAGAAATTCTGTACTTAAGCTACCACCATGCATCCTTTTACATGGAAATTTAGCTGAATTCTCAAATTTCCTAAATGTCTGGTAATTTCAGGACTATACAAATAGTAAAATTTAGGCTGGACGAATTTACATAAGTGCACCTACAAATTTCTCCATTAAATATGCCCCCAATGTATTCCTGCGTAATTAAGATAAATTAATTTCTATGAACCAACGTTATTTAAATGTCAGTTGGCTATACCATCTTCTCACATTGAATACATGGCTTGAAGCTAATGCAAAGGCATTCCCTTCATTTTGGGCAGATGAGTTAGATTTCAAGGAAATTATTCCTTCCATTTTACCACACTATTTATACATTCTTATCCTATGTATACATTCTCCCGAGCAATACTAAGCTACTGTAAGGCACGCCTCCATAAATTATAAGGAGGAAACTTACTCGCATTTATCAAACGTGAATGTTAACTTCAGTGGGAATAATTTGAGTAAACTCATATTTTGGATAATGCTTTTAAATAATGGCAAATATGTAGTTGAGCATGGGGAACGTTAGGGAGATAATGGACAAAGATCAGAGGAAGGATGTGGAACATCATGTATATTCTTAGTGGATTTTATGCAAATGTGTGAGATGATGAAAAACCATGTATTTTCAAATTAATAAAATGTTCAAGAAAATTTTTTCCACTTTCACTTTTTTTCTCATATGGAGTTTTTCCCTCAAAATTCTTCTCATCATTTGGTATTCTACTGAAAGTACAAGCTCATGTTCATATTTCATACATCACATGTGTAATAGAGTGTTCAGAGATACGTCTACTCTTTTAGATAGTTGACACCTCAGGTTTGGATCTTTTCACCTTCTCATGATTGAGCTTCAGCACCAAAAGGGAGAAATCTCCCGTGAGAACCTTTTCCAACAGACGTTTTGAAGGGAAGAAAAACAAAAAGATTCCTACCTGATGTGCTCTGTTAGGGAAGGAATAACGCTCAATCGTATTTTCAACTTGAAATTCTATATCCTATAAGTTTTTATATATTTTCTAAAAAAGTGTATTCGTATTACATATGCATTGTACATATTGACATTATATTGGTATATCTTCCGCCGAGTATCTTCCTTCCAAGTACATATCAACTTATTTATATATAAAGGAGAAAATCTTGCTGTTTTTTCACTCACTTCCCTCCCGTCACATTCCATCTGGCCTTAAATCTCTTCTTAGCTTCGTTTCCTTGAGGAAATCGGGTGACTCAGGATATGAGATCTACTCGAGTTTCTTTCCTCTTTTTTCCCAATGCATCACGTTGTCAGATAAAGAGTAAAGATATTTCTATGATGCTATTCAATTTCCTTATATCCAGCTTCCAACTCAATAACAAGAACTTGAAAAGCTAAAAATTGGTTTTAAGATTGTTCTACCAAAATTTTCTCCTCCTGTATTTTCCAATGGCTTTGTTATATGTATATTTTCAAACAGAACAGTTTATACCTGAATTGTATGCTTTTTTTAGCTCAAATGAGAAAATTGAGCTAATTTTAGTATCTCCTTTGAAAAAGACAAATCACTGTAAAGGGAAACCTAATGAGATTTATTAACGTTGGAATAGTAGGTACAAGTACTTTGAGAGGAGTTGAAAACTTTGGCCTTGTTTTTGCCAATACATCCACGTCCTATTAAGATTCAAGTAATGATGATACATGTAAATAGATAGGGATCCAGGAGTAAATACACTCCTACACACGTAATCTTTGTATGACTCTCAAGGGTATGTAAAAGTCTATGTCTACCTAATGTTAATCTCATACTCACACAGCTCTTCCCGTATTCCTCCTCTCCATTTCTGGCAACTCCATGAATAATTACATTAGACATAATGGAAGATGCGTATAAGGAGTAGTGGGAAGCCAGTGAAAGTCGGAGGTTTTTGTGGTGCGTGAGAGATAGTAGAGACACACAAAGTGAATAGAATATGAAAGGATGTATGTACATCGTTTCCACAAAGTGGAATTACACTCATCCTAAGAGATTCCTATGGATCCGTCTGTGTGTGTGGTTGCTGATACTTGGTAATTTTCATGTTTTCCTCATTTTTTTTGGGTCTCGAAACGCAGAAAAGAGGAGACAGGACTTGAGAAGGGAAGCTTGAGAAAGTGGGTTGATTCTCAAGAGAGATAGGTCAAAAGTTCTACTTGAGATTATATAGAGTCAAGCAATTAGTACCATACATGTGCTTTTTCCTTTAGTTTTTCCTATTCCCTTATTTTGTGACCCTCTTATTCCTTATATTCCACAACAAGTCCCAAGGCTGTGTACTTGAATACTAATTGTTGAGAGCTCCTTCTCAACACATGTCCAAATCTCAAAGAGTCCTCATCCTCATAATTTTTTAATAATTCACAAAAAACACGAAAAATTTTATATTCTCTTTACACAAAAAATTATTTTTCTTATAAAATTATATACACACTCTTTTTACATTCTCCAATAATTATTATTATAAAATGTTTAAAGGAATTTTGCGAGAAAAAAAGCGTGTACTAGCTTCGTTATTTCTGCAAATTGCGTAGTTAGGAAGGAAAAAGGAGTAGTGAGACGTGGCAAATTGAAATGACAATCTAAATGTAATAAA
>JAQFXU010006155.1:0-10618 GCA_034693705.1 Spatulosminthurus flaviceps | reverse complement strand
ACCCAGTGAACCAAGACCATTACCTCAATGTCAAATATATATTGGAAACTAACCATCAAAGCATTATCCTAACGTTAGGCGCCGACGGTGCTTCAGCATTAAAATGTCCGCCTTCGTAGCGTTAAAACAACCATCGTAAAATAGCGTTGGGAATGCGCTGCCTTGAAACGGATAGCCAGTGTTAGTTTTAAATATTATGCATGCATTCAGTTCAAATTAATATGTAACGTTGGTAAATTAGATTGATTTGACGCAGATTTTTAAATATTATATTGTTAAAATGTTTAATAATGGTTATTGCAGAAATGAATGCAGATTTACACAACATTTTAATTTTAAAATTCATTTTATTATACACTAATACACATACTAACCATAGTTTATTGACAAAAATCACTTATAGCTCACTGCTTGTAGTTATACCTAGAAGTTAATTAAAAATCAACTAGATAATTCGCAGCACAAATCAAAATTACAATTCAACAAAATAATAATTATTTTTAAATCTTTACATGAATTTCACTAATTGTAAGTCAATTGATGATTTACACCTCGATGCTCCTGTACTCGTTCAGTCCCTCCTTCAAAACGCAAGTAATTTATCTGTAGTAAAGAATAAACAACTTTGTAATACTGTATTGAATTGATACCTTTTTGCCCCTAAACTGCAAATCTTTAGTCCAATAATAATTATTATTGTTAGAATGAATATACTAACAATTATTTATAGTTAGAAATACAGGGGCAATAATAATAATCCTTTGCTACAAATTATACTTTATATATACATATCATAAAATTATTTCATGAAATGTATTCACTTATACAGTTGTACACTACGAAGCACTCATACACAATTTAACACACACAAGCACTTAGGACAATAACTTACTAAAAAGTTTAACCTATAATTAAATAAATATAAATCAAAAAATGAATTTATTACCTGTTGAGGATAAGATGCGGCTGATTGCCTTGCTCGACAGCTCGACACAATCACATTAATGGCGAATGGCGATGACCGTCCGTTGAAAATATTGTGCAATGATGAATAAAGCTTTGGCGCTTTTGTTTTCATGCGCATTGTGTCGGACAGCTTTATTTTAATGCTCATACAGCGTTAAACCCAGATCATTGCCTCGCAATGATTTTACAGCATTAACTGTATGCTGGGGATTAATGCTTCTCAGATGCTATGAATTCAGCATTGGGTAGATGGTTATGTATGGAAGTTTTAAAGCCATCGTTTTAAAGCGTTAGAATTGCGTTATACTAATGGTATTTTTTCCACCATCATATTTTAACATTAATCCGATAACGATTGGTTCACTGGGTATATAATGGAATCATATACCGTCCCTGCACTTTTACCAACGAACAAAGTCCCTTCGGATTCAATGTGAGCATCCGAGATTTTATTCAAATTTTTTCCACCAACAATCGCAAACTTTTATGTAATTTCAGATGAAGAATCCGTTTAGTTTTAAATTTTTAGGGGGCAAGTTCTGGAACGAGCTGACTCTCGGTTGGAGAGACTTGAAGGAGTGCTCGAGGAGCAAAATGAAATTCTCCGTAAGGAGCTTCACGGGATTCAATCCTCATCGGACAGCGAAAATTCGTTTGATTTGACGGAGGCGAAGACTTTGAGGGAACTTGTAGAAGAAATTCATTTCGACGTCAAGTCTTTGAGTGCAAAGTTAACAAATATTGAACGGAACCAGGAAGCGCAGGCAAAAATGATTTCAAAGATTAAATCCAAATTAAAATTCGCAGAGGAAGATTATGACGGGAGTGCTAGAAATGAGTTGGGTGAACAATTTGGAGGGGTGGAGATCCGAAGCAAAACTTTGGAGGAGGAAAAGAATTGGCTCAAGGGCAAGTTCTACGAGATGAGAGCGAAAAGTGAACAAATCAGGTATGGAGTCTCCTTCCAGGAAAGGATCTTCCAGGGAAGGTCACTTAAGACCATTTCGAACTCAATTCCTTTGTCTGGTGAAATCGCAACTTCGTGTGTGCTAAAATTGTGTAAGTATTTTTCTTGGATTGAGACAATACCGCGGATTTCCTTATTTTCATTTAAAAATCTAATCCAATTGGTTTCTCTCATGATTCGTACTTGTGTGGGTGGGTTATTTTAGCAAATCATTTAAACGAGGCTCTCATCGATTCGCAGTTTTACGGCTTGTGCGATACTAAAATGACTGGACCATCCACAGTCGCTGGACATTTCACTGAAGTTTTTGTGGGTTCAGGGTACGTCGAGAGAGCGTTGTAAATATTTATCCAAATTATGGTGACACTTGGATAAATATTCTGGGCGAATCTGCTAAACGGTGCCCACTCCATTGGAATTTGAATGGACACGAAATATCCCCAGTATTTTTACGGAATGCCACAAATCGTGGAAGAGATTTTTTAAGGTTTGATTCTGGTTCCCCAATTTTTCCGCACATTTTGCCCATTAACCATCAATTTCCAGACAAGTTGCTCAAATAATGTTTTACTTATTGTATCCAAAATAATTATCGCTCCCGAGTTTGTAAGAAGTTGTCCGATTGGAATGGTCACACTTTATCCGACCTCTGAATGGAAAGTGGCTGGAAACATATTTTTGACATATTTTTCACGTGCGAAATTTTTAGACGTCCCTGCCTTGAAACAAACACGAAATCAGCTCTCGAACTGTAACTTTTTCCAAAGGAGATTTTCGGGCTACTTTCGTTGATTCTGCCTCTGATTCGTTGCCTCTGATTGGTCATTTCCTTTGTAATTGGGTTTCTCTGTTTTTTAGATCACCTTGCTATTTTGTGGGCTCCTTCTCAGTCAGCAACTCACTGCGAATGACTCTTTGCTTCGCTAACGAATCCAATGGTACAATGTGTTTCATGGTTGGATTCACTCCTGAAAATATCTCCACTGATCATGGTTTATTCGGTCGACTTTGTCGCTTGGAACACAGTCCGGATCTTGTTAAAAATGCAAGAACATTTTCAATCCATTCATCAATTTTCAGTTTACCTTTTAGCTTTGCGTGGAATTACAATTCGAAATGGCTCAAGTCTGTTAATGTTAAATCAAATGCGATTTATAGCATCCTCGTTGGGTGAAAAAACCGGCGGAACTTTTCGTTACAACTGGACAATTCCTCGTGAGAGGTCAAATGAAAACGGAAGGAAGCCGTTCTGTAGTTCTAGTTGACATTTTGGAAATGACACACCATCCCGCGAATGGAGCTTCGCCAAGTTTTCAATATGAAAACATGAGTTCAGATCTTAAACAAACAATTGAAAAAATCTCAAAAAGTTTGAGAAGAAGAAAAACTTTTCCTGGGAAAATATCTTGCACAGTCAAAATTTGTAAGTGTCATTTTAGCCTAAACATAGCTCGAACGATTTATTGTATTCCATCCATCAGTTTTTTTAAATTGTCTTTTGATTAACTCCAGTTAACCTTATAAATGTGAAGCTTCGGAGTGAGGAAACATTTTACTTGAGCAGCCAGCGCAATAACTACAAGTCGAACCAAGTCCAACCTTTTCAGGGAGCCACGTTCTTCGCATCGGATCACACGTAAATAATTTTTCAAATTTACTTGAGGTAACACCCACGAAACTATGCAAAGGTTAAACGCTTAAAAATGACGCAGGAGCGTGGAAGGAATGTTTTCTTTCCAAATCGAGTCGACGGATCTTTCCCTTGTCATTGGCTTCAATGCCCAAGGAAAGGAAAACTGTTTTGCTGGTGCTTTCCTTCCTCATCCTACTCCTACCGCGAGTAAACAAGAGCTGGAGAAAATGATGTATGAGAATCATTGGAAGCTTCACGAGTGGAGGAGATTCGCAAAGGTAATATTTCTTCATTGAAAAAGTCGATAATTTTATTGATTTATTTATTTTGGCATTGAATTTAAAATTGTTCTCTAATTGGACTTTTTTGAGGCGATTGATGGAGAGCAAGTTCTACAGATTCGGAACATTCTTGCAGTGATTTCGATGACGGAGGGGAGAAATTCCGTGCTCAAAATCCAAGTCTTCACCTTTTAGTGATCCTTGAGTTTATTTCATTAACAACGAAATATTCATAATTTAATGTAATTGCTTTCAAAACCGCGATTAAAATTGACAAGAAATACTTTCTGGAATAGTAAGAACTTCTGTTGAACAAAACGGTTCTGTGAAACAAAACTTCCTCTTGAAGAGGTCCGCATCGGTGTTAAAGAATAATGCATAATTTGAACGACAGACAATTGAATTTCCTTCATTGGTTAAAAACCTATTTGTATTCTAGATTTTCACGGTTAATTTGGAATTTACATGAAGTTTTTATTCAACCCATGACTCAACGTAATGTGAGCCTAATATTAAGACCGTTTTCCGGGTATAAAGCAGCGTTACCTTCATGATTGTAAAATCCAAATCCAGGCTCTAATTCCACGATAAAATTACGAAAGATATGAGCAAGTATTGTCTTTTCCGTCTCCATTGCAATCCTTTGACCTAAAAAAATATTATTGTTATGATATCAAGGAATTTGAAAGCATTTACTAGAAATTAAAACCTTTATTATTAGTTTAGGTCATGTCAAACGGTAAGATGCAAATTTTACCCATGCAGCTTCGTTGCCCTGCCGAAAATGCAAAGAAACAAAATGGATGTCGGCCAGAAGAGTTTTCCGAGAAAAAGCGCGACGGTTTGAATTTTTCCGGTTCTGGAAAGAACTCGGCTAATCGTTGTGTGACCCATGGTGACAGCATAACATCCACGCCTTTTGGAATCACGAGGTCTTTGTCTAAATAACCAAACAAATTGAATGGTTTATGAATATTTCATATTCTGTCAAGTAACAGGTAGAATTTTCATGTCAAAAGTTTTGCGAGGGCAAATACCAAGTTGAAAATCGTTATCGATCGTGCGCACAAAAAGTGGTAAGGGAGGGTAAAGCCTCCAAGTTTCTTTCATGCAACATTCCAAATATTTAAGCTTGGGCAAATCACATTTTTCCACATATCGCTCCTTGTCATCTCCAAAAATACTCTCCAGTTCTGCATGAACCTTCGCCTGCTCCTCGGGATGTGAGGCAAGCAAATAAATGGTCGAGGTAAGACTGGACGCAACAGTGTCGTGCGCCTATACGAAACAATGCAAGGAAAATAATTATTATTTGGCATAGGATTTTTAACCATGCTTATCTTTATTATTAGGTATGTGAGTACGGCTACCCCAACAAGGCTAGCTGAAATTTCTTCGACCACGTATTTTTTCGTAATTCCTGGGAAACCCTCCTTGTTTTTCCGAATAAGCCAATCTAGTAGTTTCAGTTTTTCTGTAATAGTTCATAGCATATGGAATACATTGATATTTTTGTACTACGTACAAATAACTTTAAGAAAATTAACTTTTGAAAAATTGTTACGTTTCTCCGAATTCAAATTCTCCTCTCCCACATTCTCAGTTTCTAAATGCTTTCTCTGCCGGTCGTGAACAATCTTTACGAGAAAAATCAATTTAATTTGAAAAATCAACTCATGTAAAATAAACTTGGACACGGTCAATTCAAAAATATTCATATTGCTCAAAAATATTCTAAAAAAGCCAACCTTCTCGATATAATCGTCGAGATATTTCCGATTGGTCCTCTCCTTCCTCCCAGTGGGTGAAATTTGCCATAATAATTTGGGCCATAGCCACGGTGACATCATTCGCTGAATCGTATATTCTAATTGGCTGAGTCAAAAAATAAAACTGTTTTAAATACGAACATACTGTCTACATAAAAATGGTTTTTTATGCCCCTTGAGTTAAAAACTGTTACTTGTGAAGTGCATTGGCAAATTTTCCGTCCAAATTAACAAGACCATTGAGGTTTAAATTACCAATATATTCTGGAAATGAGCAATCTTCATAACTAGCAACAAAGAATTTTCCAACTATGCGATCCATCCGGAGTAATTATTACTTACGCCCTGCCATATCCAATGTGCATAAAGAAAATAGTTGAGAAATTTCCACCGTCCTTTTTTCAGCCTCACGACTTTTTAGAATATTCACAAGAACCTTGGAATTTTCATTTAAGGTTTCCTCAAAACTGTCAACATGTCTTACATCAAAAGCTGGTAATAATATTTTCCTTTTTCTGTGATGCTCATTTCCTATACGAAGCGTAAAAGTATAAAAAATTGTTGAAGTGTTATTAAAATTAAATTGAGGATATCCACCATTTTGAGCCATTTACCTTTACTGATAAACATTGATGATCCGATCCAGTCTGAAAATACGAGATCCACTAGTGTGGACTTGTTCATGTCCTTGGCTGATAAGATTTTCTATTATAGGTATTTTGTTACAAAATTTTTGGAATTTTTTTTACAAAAATTGTTAAAAAACACGATTTATTGATTTTTCTTACTTGCACATCATCGGGATGGAAAAGAACCAGAAATTTGGTGGAGCTACCTTTCAAGAGAACACGGGAGCCAAATCTGCGCTGGAGAGCTTCAAACTTTAACAACCGCTCTGAACAAGTTTACAATCAAAATCCATAAACATTAAATATTTTCAAATTATGTGCTACTATAATCTTTTAGAACGACCAAAAACATGTTGAAACCCAAATATCTTAAGTACTTTTTGAATTTGCGATAAACCATAAATTGCCAATCAAAGGAAATTTTAAAGGCCCAGAAAATTTATTACAAAATCTATCCACGCTGGACTTTCTACTCAATCTCCAGAGTATTAAAATTGTAAAGATGAAGATTAGGAGGAATTGTGGTAATAATTCCATTATGTTATCCTCAATGTTTACAGGCATACTTTTAACACAAGTTGTAGCCACTATCACACTAAAACTGAACTGAAGACCTATTAATACGTTCCTAAATAACAAAATCTTGCTCATATGAAATGTCGTATTACAAATGAGAAATCATATATTTTTGTAATTCTAAGCAACGATTCTGCCAAATGTGGGAATTTGTTCAAATTTTTAAAATCTATTCGGCAATGAGTAGCACCTTGTTTTCCTATTTCTAATTTACAATGTGGCCTTGTTGCTTTGAAATTTTTCTTGGTTGTGAAATATGGAACACCTGCATTTGACTCAGTCAGCTCATAAAATTTCCACAGTTAATATTAAAATAATTTATTGGAGGGCTAACATAAATTTTTTCTTTAGCTCCATAGAAATAAAATGGTTTCTAAATTAAAGTTAAATCGACCCATGAAGATGTACGTAACAATTATTGGCAGCAATTTTCAAATTTAAGAGCAAAATATGTATTATTTTCAGTTGAAGTGGACTAGCGATTGTAATGACGACATGTTAAGGAGAGGCAAGAGTGCGGAAAACATTACGAGCAAATCGCCTTGAAAAAAACAGTTCTTGGGAATATCTCGTAAACATTTCATTAATCCATGACTTTTGTACACCATAATGGCAAATTTTGTTGCGCTGCTTTCTTATTATGCGTAAATAGTTTTTCCGACCAAGAAAATTTTATGAGACTCACGAAACGAAACACGTTTTTATGGTTAACTATCGCAATAATTAACTATTGTATTTTCGTTCAATTTTTCCTCACGGTTTATTTTTCTCAAATATTAAACGTAATTGACATACACATTAGTTAGCACATGTCCATTAACATCATGAATGCTCAAAACTATCCCCATGCGTGGTTTGCACCATTATAAGTTAAACCAGGTTTTACCTCCCCGCCACAACTCAACGTACCTATACGAATCCCCAACCCTCAACGTAATGTGAGTCTAAAAGAGTGAGGTCAAAATAATTGAGTTTCAAAGTTACTACAACGAAAATTGTCGACTAGTTGGTTCCCAAATTACAGAATTGCAACATTATAGCTGTAGTTTTTAGCATAATTATGCTGGTTGCAATGTGGCTAGGGTTAAAATCTATCCATGCAATTACAAAAGCACGGTTAACAGACATAAGTTTGAGTTTTCTCCTCTAGGTAAATATAACTTGACATTACTTCAACAACAGTACCTGAACCGTAATGCTTGTAAGAATATGAAAATAAGTAAGAATTGTCGTTTGCTGTACAACATAGACGCTCCCAACCCTAATCCCTGGAGCGAGCAAAGCTTTCAAAACTTTTCGTTCCAACGGACCCACCGACTTCATCCATGACTGGCCAAAACTAATCGACCAATGGTTAACGTTTCCAAGAAGAGTGTACAGAATGCCCATGACCGGTATGAATACAATTGACCATACAATATACATTATATAAAATAAAATCGGCAGGGTTTCAAAAGCAGTTAAACACAGGTAAATCATTGTGGCGTGGACCGTCAGATTGA
Organism: Spatulosminthurus flaviceps; assembly: GCA_034693705.1. Classification (NCBI taxonomy): domain Eukaryota; kingdom Metazoa; phylum Arthropoda; class Collembola; order Symphypleona; family Sminthuridae; genus Spatulosminthurus; species Spatulosminthurus flaviceps. The sequence continues at coordinate 2,295 of JAQFXU010006155.1, read as the reverse complement.
AAATCACCATAAGAGGCAATACTAAATTAGAGCAGCAACCACTGAACTGTAGATTTAGCACTTGGATTTGTTGATACAAGTGGATAGTCTGTAGGGAACTTTTCCGCAGCTTTTTGCTTTCGTTAAACCTATGAAAATAGAAACATTTTGTCAGATCTAGACATTTTCTTACTTAATCAACGAACACATTTTTTTACATTGTTACGCACTGAATTTTTTTCAGCCAGAAAGTAGTACTCTGAGTGTACAACCAAATGAGAGTAGCAGCAAAGAAGAACGGGGCTATCATAGAAATCCAATAATAGTACTCAAAAATTAACCAACCAAAATGGGCCCATCTTTCACAACAAAAGAAACGCCCATAAACGTATCTACTATTAAGAGGCTCCAGAAGAAACAGAAATAGCCCGGCGGATGGATTAAATAGGACAGTCCAGAGCCCAACAAGAATAAATAATTCACAATTGTCCCTTTTAAGGGGCGATGCAGTGCCTAGAAAACCCTCTGAAGCATTTTCATTGAATTTGATGTAACTATTGATATAATCTTTGATTCCATGCAAATTTTTGAACAAATTGTTAGACCAAAATGTCATGGCGGCTGGTATAAATTGAATCAACAGTATATCCAACCCTTTCGTAGTCGAATCTTTTATATCTTTTCCAAAACAAATTGAGCAGTTGAGGACCATGTAGCATGAGTTTAATCCGAGCAAGATAAAAATGAAATATGTGAAAATTTTCCTTATTTTTGAGCTACTAACTTCTATTTGTTGGCTATGGCTATTCCATTTGAGGGGACTTAAGAGGAAAAAGTAATTTACTTGACAAAAGAGACCAAAGAGCTTGAGTGTAAGTTTTGTATGCATTATGAAGATTAGAGTATAGACACGTCCTTCGATTCGCAATACTAAAGGCAATTTACTGACAACGAGCAAATATATATTTTTTTAATCTTGAGTAATGAATTTGGGCAATTATTTATTCCTTGGTAATGGAAATATGGAGTTCGGGATTGCAAAATACAAATTAGTTTCCATAAGGTTTTTTATATGGAAAAAGGGAATAGGTAAAAATTGGATTATAATTGATTTATCCTTCGTATGAAAATTCCGCTTACAATTAGTAGTATATCCTACTTAAATACTAACAAATTGTCTGGCAATGACGAATGGGATGATTTGACCAACTTTATTAAAATCCGGTGTACAAATATCACCATTTTATATGCTTTGTGTGGGCAAAAGTGCTATCCATTTTAAGTGGTTTCAAAACTTTGCCAAGCATCATCGCTTCTACATGCTATGACCCAACACTGGGCAAAATCTATTTTAAGTGAAATTAATTTTTTGCTACTTAATTCGATTTGGACAAATTAGCTATATTTACTATCAAACTTTCCTCAGAGGTAATAACGTCTGCAATTATTATTTCACAATTCAGAGTTTACTTTTAGTTACTCGTGCACTAAAAGCTTTGACCTGCATTTGGCGGCAATAGATTATAAAATAAATAATTACTACCAACACTTACCGCCCTACGCCAACAACTCCAGAAAGTGATTGCCATTGCAAAATAGAACATGGGTTTTGTAGTAAGAATAAGTGGGACTTAACCTACACTGGCGGTGGTTGAATGGTTGCCCACAGGGGTTGGTAATAATATCTAAATAATTGATTGATTTCCTCCCATCAAATTGTTGCTCATTCTGCCAAACTTTGATGCCATTACTAATATTTTAATTTAATATATTGAACAAACTGTTAATTTCTCTTTACCTTTTGTACTCTAAATTTTTATTTCGGATTTCACTTTGATGTAGAATTTAGTGCAGTGGATAGGCTAAAAAGTGAGGTACTTATGGGATCCGTATCAAAGCGGAACAGAACAAAAAATTAACCTTCGCAACAATCAACAACAATCAAATACAGTAATAATATTAATGTTTCTTCCAAATCAAAAGTATAAATTCGTAAAGAACTGTAATGTTGTATGCAAATTTGAGAGACGCGATAGGGTTCCAACCTCACAATGTGTCTAGTTTACGCCAAATGTATAATGTACATGTATAATTTGCTACATATAGTACGCACCTTCCGAGATAGACTCTTCGTCTATCTCACCTTTGTAACTATGTATACATTTCACTACTATGTACTCTGGACTCTGACGAGGAGTCACTATTAAAAACACTCTGTCTCACAACTCAAGTGTGTCCCCTGACTGTTTTCTCTGACCCGCGCTGTACTGACGAGTCCCGGTAGGACGAAACAACGTTGTCTACAGCTTGGTCGAG
>JAQFXU010006154.1:0-10620 GCA_034693705.1 Spatulosminthurus flaviceps | reverse complement strand
TGCAACCGTAAGTATCTTCGCCTTTAAGATCGTGTAGCCAAAAGATTCGTTTCGAATTATCAAGCCAATGATTCAACGTTGACTCAACTACATGACTAACAGAATTGTATGGTTGAACTTTTGCCTCTAACTCCGACCAAATAAGTAGTGCCATAGCAGGTAGGCCGACTGAGTTTCCACTCTACATTGACAAAAATTTATTAATTATACGTGACTTTATAATTTCATAAAGTAGATAATTTTTGTTTAAAAATTGCATAAATACTTTGTCGCAAAAACCCTTTTCGTGCGAAAGAATCACTTGAGTATGATACGCCCAAATTTCCAAAAACTGATTGTTCTTTACTAACATTTCCACTTGCTTAGAATTGGGAACCAAATGACTTCGTAAGATTTCTGAAAAATTTGACAAAGTGTAGAAACAAGAATTCTTGATAAAATCAAATGTTGTAGCCTACAAATCATTTTATGTATAATCAGGGCATAGGCATTTAATTTCAATCAGCTCATTGAGTAAAAAAAATTATGCTGAAAAATTCGACATAATTGATCGAAATGGTCTGACCAAATGTGGGCGAATTTGGAGAACAAATATTTCAATGGATGTCATAGGGAAATCTCAAATAATTTATTTAAGAATATTTGCGCACACATTTTTGTTTACAGTTGTGACCGAAATGGGAAAATGTTCACTGCCCCAATTATTTGTAAACATTTGAATTAAGCCACCGATCATTTGAGCAGAAATGTCCAGGCGTAATATTACAGAAGCATATCACAATTTTAACAATGTACAGCAACAATGCAAAAAATAAACCCCTTCGCCAACAATAATTATACATATTTGCTGAAAATTAATGTTACCTAGAATTGGGATGAAATATGTTTGCCAATGTTTGCAGGCTAACTCTGCCCCATTGTCCTCCTTCAGGTGCGCCAAAATATTACAAATCCATGGAAGCCAATCTTCCTCCAGAAATGCTTCCAAAACTGTCACAAATAAAGATTAAAACAACTATAAACATTCCAATTTTCCAAGACTAACTTACCTAGACTAACAGACTTTCCAAGCTCTAACTTTGTGGAAATGTGCTGTTTTGCGTACACAATTTTAATATTTTATGGTTGCGGTTGGTCAAATAATTTATGTTTCTACAATTAACTAAATAAATAAAATTGTACAAACATTTGGGTTCATCCAGAAATTTCAGGACCCACATCCAAAACTCTTTGACTTCATAAAACCGGTTTTGTGGCTTCAGCTGCATCAAAATACGTGATATGTAGGCTGCATTTTCTTCTTGAGTTACTTTAGAGACTTTCAAGAATTCCCAGCAGTTGCCCACAGCTCTCAAGATGCTTTCCGTAATAAGATCATTATCAATTACTTGTACCTCCTCAGCCATCTGACGAATCAGCCTCGTTAGAAAGGACTAGAAAATACATAAAAAATCTGTTACCACCAGACGAATTTGAAAGAAAAATGTACAGTTTAAAAGGCAAACCTGTTGTTGTTCCTTCGGAAGAAATTTGGAGCAATCAATGCAAAAATGGACTTTCCAAATCTCATCATAAAGTTGAATATTTTCCAGTACGTCTTCCAGTTTTTGAAACGATTCTTCCGTCATTTCCCCTTTTTGATGATCCAGTATTAAAATTTTGTTCATTTCCACAACACTGCGTAGGTCAGTTTGAGGCCTGAGTTTTTGTTCAATTGTCACAAAGTATTTGTTCAATTGATCCTCGTCCATTACACATTTGTCCTTAGAGAAAATGTTAAGAAACCTGAAGTAAAGTGGTAAAATTGAAGGCACTTGAGAAGGCTCAAATATTTCCAACATATCCCTCAACATCTGAGTGCAACTGGAAGGTGATAAATAATTCTTGGCTTCGTGCCAAAGTACTATGTCGGTCAGAAGTGAAGTGTCCCGTAAGGAAGCGAGTCTCATTTTTATTAGCTTTTGTAGTTGACGATGGATTTTTATTTTCGATTCCAAGTCAAAAGGAATTCCCTCCACGTCGACGATGTTGTGCTCTTCCAGCTTCCGCAATGCACCATCAATTTCCTCTGTCTTATACAATTCTTGGTTCCACTGATAGTCGTTGGGAATTCTGTAAAATATTCCATAACATCTTTGAAGGTTGATATCATCCACGTTCATGCAGGAAATAATTCCGAGCAGCCTCACTGCGTCTTCATTCTCTTTCGAAATCATTTCAACTTTTCCTTCAAAAATTGCTCTCAGAAACGCAAATTGACGCTCGTCTGCTTGCAACTTGTCGGAGTGGAATTTGTTGACGCCATTTTCTAATATCTTAAGATAGCCCTTGAGGTCCTCTTTAAATCTCTCAATTCGACTGAAACGTCCAGCAGTTCCAGTTGACTTTATTTCGCTCATCAGTTTTAGACCCAGTGGGTATCCCCCGAGGATGGAGGTGATGTTCTTAATTAATTCTTGGAGATCAGGAATTTCTTCATCCAGAAGAAACTTGCACGTATCTTCTTCGGGTAACAAGGAGACAGGAAATGTTTTCAGGGGTTTTACTTGGTGTTCCCAGAAGTCCGGATTTCGCGATGTCACCAGGAAGAAAGGCAACTGCCCGTAATCGGATTGAGGAAGGAAGTCGCTTATTCCGAATTTATCTTCACTCGATTCAAGAGCAACGGCGTTGTCAAAAATAAAAAGCATCCTTTCGTAATCGACAGACAAAGCTTTGTAGATTTTTGGAAGAAGTAATTTCATGTCGATGTGCAGTTTCTTTTTATGAGGCTCGTCTTTATCTTCTTCGATTAGCCCAAGTTCTTTTGCCAGTTCGGTAAAACTTGCGTCCAAACTGTCTTTTGTCTCGGAATTGAGGAAGACGACGCAAGGAAAAGATTCCTCGTGAGTTTCTGCAAATCTCCATGCTAACTCACTCTTTCCCATTCCAGCAGACCCAGTAATGATGAACATGCGGTCGAGGGGATGGGCATCGCCATCATTGCATGCATTAAAATAATCAAGGATTTTTTTCATTTCGTCCCCGCGTCCGACAAAATTGCCCACGGAGAAGGGTATTTGTCGGATAATCTTCCTGTTTGAGGAGGACATTTCTTGACGGCTGACATTTTTGTTTTTAATAGCATTTATTTCCAGTTTGCTACGATCATAGGTACTAACAATAGAATGGGTAGGTCCTTTGGATAAACTCGCCATTTTTGCAGAATCTGATAAAGTAAGTCATAACCATACGTTAAATTACACAAAAAAATTTCCAAATGAGCAATAATTTTATCATCATCAAGTGATGAGGTGAATTAATGAAAATCATATGGGGCTCTTCTGTCATGGTTTTACCATTGCGATAGCAAGGTTGGTTATCAAGATTTTTGAGTTGCCAAGTCGGCAATTGTTTGTAATATATTTAATTCATAGTATTCAAGTTGTTCATGCTCACGATGGAAATGATTTTTGGATAATAGTGCCTTTAATTAAGTCTGAGAATACAACAGACTCATTTCATAATGCGACATCCACCCAAATCAAATATGAAACGGAATTTTTGGGCAGCACTTTGATGCTGATGGTTTCCATTGGAATCTTTGGACCTAAAGTCCTAAATATATTGGCAATCAAGATATATTTAGATACTGCTTTTTTGGGCTTAATCTATTTCGCCTAAAAGGATAGAAGTGTATTCACAAATTTTTTCCTTGTAATAATTAAACATACCCCTCCTTACAAAATTATTGGGAAACACAATTAATTTACACTTAACAGAAGTTGGTCTAGGAATGAAAAAATGGAAATGATCAGAACTTTTATTACTCCTAAACTCAAGAATAAGGAGATTGACCCAAAAATTGCTGAAACTCTTGCTGTGGAAGAGATAGATCCTAATTATTAATTCATACTCCAAGATCAAGGCAAGCCCCCTGTAGCGTAGCGGCTAGGGTTTGAGTATTAAAAGTTCCGGGTCATTTCCATTCCTATAGGCTAACTACTGCCAAGTGTCAATTAATTTTGTTTCCCAACATTTTTGTAAGGAGGGGTATGTTTAATTACGATGCTAGGCTAACTGCCACCCCGGGGGATAACTGCCCAGGTACAACTTTCACCCTAACAACTGGGACCCTGGTCATTTCCCAACTTCAAAGCTGCCCAGTTTGCAAATTTCCACCAAAATGACTGAACCTATTCTAATACTATGTTTGTGTACTAACAAGTGCAATTGTAATAGTAAATCATATAGTCAAAGTAAATTGATTTGCGTCAGTATTATACACACCCTCGTGGTAAGTGGTAACAGTAACAATAATCATAATATAGTGTGAATTTAAAAAAAATGTAAGAACGTCACCTGAAATCTGGGGCATCCTGTCCAGCGCCAAAAGTAATTCAGCGGACACTTTTTTATGGCCAACTTCTTTGCGTTTCTCGTCAAGTAATTGCTTGAAAAAAGTACAATCTATTCCATTCTTTGATTCAGCATTCTGTATTAGTCGCTTAGCATTGTCAAGTATTTCATTCACGTACTGCTCATTTATCACCATGGATTTTACGTATTCGTGGAAAGAGTTGATAAGCTTTCGGATGACGTCTTGGGAGTCAATCGGGTCGTTCCTTTTATCATATTCCAATTTTGCTGTCTGAATCATTCGATGAGTTTCATAATATTTTCCACAGTTGATTATCACATTGTTCTTGAGCAAAAGTTTCAGAGCCTCGTACAGTTCAAGCAAAAATTCATCTGTGCAATAATTGAACTTTTTCGTTTTGACGCCTGAGTCAGCATCGTCAAAGGTTGTCATGAGATGCTTAAGAAGTCGCTTTGGAATGTGGTCAGGATTCAGTAAAGAAATAACTTGTAAACATTTCAAAGCCAATTCACCGCCAATTTGTGGGAGTAGACTTTTAAAAGCCAATTTGAAAATGGAGTATTCGCTAATGGTTAATCCATTGATAAATAAACTCATATTTGATTTTATTTTTTCCAGGTCTTCAAAATAATTCCTCAATGTGTACGGATCTTCACAAAGTGCTTCTCGCGTTTCGTTTTCATCCTTCATGGCTGTAACAACTTGCTGAATTATTATGGGAAGTCCTTCGCAAATCTTCATAACTTCATTAACTTGCTCTTCATTTACCTCAATGTATTTCAAATCCAGCTGTGCTTCTAACAAGTTATAACTTTACTCATAAGTGAAACATGGTAGTTCCTTCGTCTTCAAAAGATGCCATGTAGTACTGCTGCGGGATGTGATGATGATTGCAGGAGCTTGCCTTCCCAACTTAAGCCTTTTCGGTAGGAGGTACTTCAGACCAGTTTCAGTATCATTGGATTCGTACTGTTTGGCATCGTCGTAAATAACAAGTGCAATTGTCTTTGTGAGCCTGTCATAAATTTCTTGAATTAGTTCTGAAACTTCCTTGGGCTTGCCATTTTTCTTTGTGTCAATATTTATTTTTGCAGCTAATTGTAAGAAGGAGTTTGTTGCAGGAGGAAGGCTGTCCGCATTAACCCATATTACCTGGCCATAACATTCCCTGTACTTCTGAATGTATTTTCTTACTGTTTGCGTTTTTCCTATGCCTGATAACCCAGTAATCACCACTAATTTTGAGAGGACATGATTTGAGCTGGAAGATGCTTGTGGCCCAATCTCTCCATGAAGAAATTCAATAAACTTTTCTCTTCCATTAAAATAACCGACGGGATCTTGAGTATTGAATTCGACCCGTTCTGCGTTCTTAGGGGCGTCATTATTTCCTGTATTAATTGGACCAAGTCGAGCAGCCTCAGCTTTGATTGCAGGAGTCAAAGTTTCTAAATTTCTCAATCTATCCATGTCAGTTACCGATGAGCACTGTAGACGAGCATACACATCACTGATTTTTACTTGTGGACCGGATTTCCGGGGAATAGTCTCAGGCTTAATTATGCTGGCTTGAATTGCTGCTCCAAATGCTACAATCTCATCGACTTTCATGATCTTGAGAGGCTTCTTCCCAAAATAGGCGGTAATTCTGTGTTGAATCTCCGGAATATTTGATGAACCACCCGCAAGAATAACATCATCAATTTGCTCTTTGGTCAATTTTGCTTCCTTAATCACTTCGTCCAAAGTTCCCATGCATTTGTCAAATGCGTCCTTACAAATCAGATTAAAAACCTCCCGTTGCATCTTGATCAGAAGACTTTTCTCACCGTAAAACGCATCTAATCTCAAAACCAATCTTCTGGCTGTAGACAAACGTATTTTCCCCTCTTCGCATTCGTTCTTTAGTCGACGAAGGCACTTGATCACTTTCATACGTTCCTTTTCTACACTGGAATTTATTCCTGACTTCAAATCAATTCCCTCTTTCTCCTTGAACTCCTTCAGGCAGTGCTCAACAAGGGCGTTGTCAAAATCTTCTCCACCTAAATGTGTGTCCCCACCTACAGCCAGCATGTCAATGTTATTCCCTTCCATTCTCAAAATTGATGTGTCAAATGTACTGCCTCCCAAATCAAATACAAGAACTGTTCTCAAATCCGTAGTTTGTCGTTGGAAATTGTAAGCAATTGCGACTGCAGTAGGATCATTAATAAGACGAAGTACTTCAAATCCCGCAATTTTCCCAGCATCTTTTGTAGCTTGACGTTGATCATTGTTAAAATAGGCCGGTACAGTGATCACAGCTTGTGTCACCTTTAAGCCGAGGTGATTTTCCGCCTGCTCTTTCAGATGAGAAATTAATTTTGCTGAGATTTGCTCAGGTTGGAAGGTTTTCCCGCTGGGTAGGTGAATCACTGGAGTGTTGTTTTTTCTCTCGATGACTTTGAAAGGCCACTTCTTAATATCTTTCTGAAGTTCAGGGTCACTGAATCTTCTGCCGATTATCCGCTTTACGTCAAAAATCCCATTCCCCGGCGTCACATTAAGCTGGTATTTAGCAGCATCTCCAACCAGTTCGACACCGTCTTCATCAAAACAGACTTGACTTGGAGTGGTATTTTTACCAATTTCATTGGGTATAATTTCAACCTTCCCATCTTTGTGGATAGCGCAACAGGAATATGTGGTTCCAAGATCGATTCCTATGGCGGTTGACATGTCTCCTGATTTATTTTTTCAAGATTCTGGAAAGATTTGCAATAATTTTTAATTTTTTAGTGATTTTTGGTGGAAAACCAACAAAAATAAATTTCTTAAAAATTATGTACGCGGACTGAAATTTTTCATTATCCATCATCGCCTGTGCTTTTTATCTGTAGTTACGAAATTGGGGACTATTGTATGTACACAGGCGTACAAGTCTGAATAGTTTTACTAGCATAAAAAATTCCCCTTGGCTTCCTATTATACATCTGACTGGACGCAGTAGCACTGCAAAGGGTAGCAGTATACAACATTGGACATTATACCACTATGTAAATACTTCAAAAAATATTTTCAGCTCAACTCGCCTTGACATCATAAGTCGCTATAATGGCCAGAATTTATTTTCTGGTAAAGATGTTATAATCCATCGTAAAATATTCCAAACTATGGCCTTTCGAACATGATTTTGCAGTTTAATTTGTTGTAATTTCTATGTTGTTGCATCTAAGAATCAGTGATGTGATCATTTTTGTATTTTACCCCGAATGTAATGATCTTCCCTTCTACACTCTTATGAGACATTTACAACAAAGAACGCTCTCAAATGTTTTCTTGCCTTCAGAAATAACTATCTATAGTTGTTACTACTAATAATTTCTTCAATTATGAATGTTAAATTTTGAAAAGAGTTCCAGAGACATCCATTCAAAAAACTTTAAGAACTCCTTTCGAAAATCAATTTAGAATCACAACTCACATATATATTTGGATTTGTAGGAATTCAATAGTTTGTATCAATTCACTTAGTTGATTAATACTGTATCTCAAAGCCTAATTGAGATAATATTCTGAGGGCACGGGGCATAATATATGATTCAGACTTTAATCCGAATTGGTACCTTTGGAAGTTGTACGTCTCCAATAATTGAGTTGTCCCAGCGGGATGGTTGTTAGCCCAAACTAAGATATCCCTTTGATTACACTTGACGAAATTACGAAAAAAAAACAGAAGTAAGTATACACACAATTACATGCAACCAACTCTTCTATGCGTAATGTAATGAATGTAACAACTACCGGATTAGTTTCCACCTGAACACGTCACTTTAGTCCCAATGTTCATCAGCATGTGTAATGTGTAAAAGCAAAGCTATGGAAAATTCTTTGACGTGATAACGAGACAGATATCAAAATTCAAGATAAGATTAATTATAATATGTGTAAATTATCAATGAGGAACGAGGAACAAATCCAGAGTTTGCAGTTGTTGATCCTATATACATATTCTGCGTCTATATATTCTGTATAACTGTTTTATTCCATGCCACAATAGAATATGCATATTTTCTCACTTGATGTTTATTTCATTTTTGATAAAATCGAAATGTGTCATCAAATAATGCAAACTTATTTTTTAATGCATAATAACGATTTTCATCGTTTTGAAAATTTATGACCCCCTACCTTTACCGTTGCGGTTACAAAAATGCATTTCCACGTGATGAAGTTAAACGGAACACACTCTTTCCTGAATTTCCTCATAAGCAGGCACTTAGATGCTTACTAAGGTAAACCTTTTTCGGGTCGTAAATGGCAAACGGATATGCTGTGAGTGAGAAAGCGGGAAAAAAATTATGTTACCTCTCAGACAGAAAGATTTTTCATATTTTTATTCAATTTTCTAACACTTCAGCCCAAAAATGACATGAATTCTTTTCATCACTCATTTCAATTAAAACTTAAATAATTTATTCTCACAACAAGACAAATTCCCAACATACGCATTACGCTGCGATGGAACATACTCCTAAGCATATAGCGTCTCCTCAATTACTTTATTCAGCTATACTTTTTAACTGAACATGACACCACAGTACCCATCTGAAAGTAAAATGTAGCCTGCAATATTCTTGAATTTTTTTATATAAAAAATTAACCAGATTTAAAGATAACTCATTTACAATCTACAAGTATCATCGAATATCACCTATTTTCAACCCTCTTATTTTTTTGTCCTACACATAATTTGTTTTGTTGAAGTTGACAATAAACTTTGATTATTACTATGGAAATTTATTTTCACCCCCTAAAATTCGGGTGCAGCCTTCGATGCAATTCCTCGACTTTTGCTGCAAGTTTTGCTTGAAAATTAGTGCAGAACTCTTCCCCCAACTCTTTTTCAGCCTTCTTGTAGAGTCGCCGGCCATTGTCAAGTACTTCGTTCATGTTAGGTTCATTTATCTGTATTTCGTTGTTTAGGTAATCGTCGAAACAATAGACAAGATTTTGCCAGTCAACTATGCCTTTTGTTCTTCTGAGTTCTTCCAATCTGATTGTCTGAACCATTCGGTTAATTTTTAAGAAGCTTTTACATAGTGTTATCATATTGCAATCCACCAAAAGTTTCCAGGTCCCACCAAGACTACGTTTGAAACCAGTACAACGATTGGATGTAGGTGGAGGTTCCAAATCACGACTTCCTTCAGAATTGTAACACTTTGCCATGAGATGCAGAAGCAATTGTTTTGGAATGTGATCAGGATTTAGCAATGACATAACATCTAAACACTTTAAAGCCAGTCTACCAAATTCTTTTTTAGCTCCAAGTCTGTCAAAAGCAGTCTTGAAAATTGAGTAGAAATTAAGTTCGCCCTCTACAACATCTGCCAAAAGGTCGGGCTTTTGTTTCTCCAGGTCTTCAAGAAATGCTTCCATTGTGTACATCTCTTCATCATACACCTCTCTCAGTTCATTTTCATCCTTCATGACAAGAATAATTTCTTGAATTAAAATGGGCAGTCCTCCGCAAAAGTTATTGATATCTTGAGCTTGCTCCTTGTCTGCACCAAGGTTTTCCAAATTCAGCTGAGACCTCAACAAACACAAGCATTCCTCAGCAGTGAATTCTGGAAGTGGCTTCCTCTTTAAAGTATCCCATGTATTATCGCGGGATGTGACAATGATAGCAGGAACTTGACCTTCAAATTTGCATCTTCCGGGTAGAAGTAAGTCCATGCAGGTCTTGCGGTCATCAGGGTTTGCATCGTCATAAATAACAAGTAATTTTTCATTTTTGAGGCTGTCATAAATATCTCGAATTATTTGACTGACATCCTTGGGTTTATCATCATATTTTGTGCCAATGTTTGTTTTTACAGCTAATTGTAAGACGTTGTTTGTAGCAGCATCTAATTCTTCTGCATTAATCCAAATTATGTGACCATAACTTCCTTTGTATTGTTCTATATATTTTAGTACTGTTTGCGTTTTGCCTATCCCTGGTAAACCTGTGATTACAATTAGCTTTGAAAGTACACGCTCCGTGGACGTTGGGTTTTCGCGCCCAAGCTCCTTATGAAGCTCTACGATAGGGGTGGGGCCCGTCAAGAATTTTAGGCCCGTACCCGAAAGAAATCTGGCTAAACAAATGTCAGCCCGACCCGACCCGTCGGCGGGCTGAATTTTTTTAGGTCGGCCCGGCCCGCCAGGTTAACCAAATTATTCTAACGGCCCGAACCCGGTGTAAGCCCATTGAACAAAAGCCCGAACCC
>JAQFXU010006153.1:0-10620 GCA_034693705.1 Spatulosminthurus flaviceps | reverse complement strand
CAATAAGTGCTTTACATATATTATAATGCTGGAGGAAAACCTCCCAATGCGCATTAAAAAGCTGCAACCCCCGTAGCTTTTTGGGAGCATAAAGCATCGATGTTGGTATATCGTCTGGTAATCCTATAATTTCTCTCATTGATTTCTTCAATAAATTATTCAAGTCATCCAAAAACTTTTTCGGAATCTTGGCGAGGGGAGCACATTGTGATGGATAAATCAAGGTTGGCCAGAGATACTGATTTACAATAGCCAATTTCTGATCCGTTCTTATTATTATAATAATTATTGTTAAACAATTGAATTTATTTTTGCTGAGATGGAAGTACTCAAATATTTTTTCTCCTCATATGGAATGTGTCATTGACAATCAATCTATATATGTACATGTACTATAATGTTTACATACTACCTCAAACGTTACCATGGAAACACATAGCTATACTTCGTATGTAATGAATCCTACACGGGTTTCAAGTTAATTCGCTCAGTTAATTAAATTCTTATTGATTGAGGACAACATAAGTTTAATAAAATATCCATACGGAGTGAAAATACTTACTCCGTACCTTTTCTACTCAAGTTAATACTTGGGTATAAAAATCTACCCATTTAATTATATGTTGAGCATTTCAAAATCAATAATTATTTACTTATATTTTGAGTGCTACCATTAATATATAGACATGCTTGGACGCAGCATTTAAAATAATGAATGTACATGTGCATTGTAACTAAAAGTAGTACCTTGATGTCCTATTAGACTGCGCTTTTGTTAACGCAACATTAATTTAAGATTTTTTAAAGCCTTGAATTTTCTCATTTATTATGGCTGTGTCATACTAAAAGCTTCTCCGCAATTAAATATAGATACTTGAAAATTTTACTCCTAAAAATTTTTTCTATTATAGAGCATATACAATATAGTACTTTTAAATTTCTAGCTAATTAGTGTACGCCGTTCTCCGTAGCATATTGTATAAGCTTGGACAGTTCTAATTTCTAATAATAAAAAAATCATTGGAAATAATTTCCACTTTTAAATTATTTGTCTCCAATTCCTTTGCTATAAATATTATTGCGATGCTATAAAATGCAAGCGTAAATTACAATACTTGAAATACTGCACATAGAGCTAATAAAGGCAGCAATAATTTTGTATTTATTTTTCATGGGGTAATAATTTCATGGGGAAAGGTCATACATATATAAGTACTCAAGGCATTTAAATTTTGATGATAATAATACAATAATTGGCCATCATTTCAATGCAATTTGCTCATTTTAATATTCAGAGCAGCGTAGAAATTTTAGGACTTAATTGCTCAAATTAGTTTTCTGTTTTCTTACGTATATACATAAACGAAATTAGTGGGAATAATAATATGGCCATTATAACAATGGAGTCGGACTTTAGGTAGTGTGGAACAAAAAGGCAGGAACAAATAATAAACAAGTTTTGCCGAGTATTACATTCGTAAAGGAAATGAGGACACATAAATAGGCAGTTAGCGCAACATTTTACGTATCACCCGTATAAAACTTATAGCACTTATAGAACGTGTAACCCAAAATTTCACATGTAAAATTATCATCCATACGTTCTATAAGTGCTATAAGTTTTATACGGGAGATACGGAGAAGCTTGCGCTAACTGCCTAATACTTGGCTATTTGCTATAACTTGCGAGCGATTCCTGTCCTTAACTATGGACTAAAGTGAGGTACATTTACCTTTACAATGTAGCAAGTATTATTTTCCTTGGGAGTTCTGCCCACGTACTATAAAGTAAGTGTCCATACGTCCACACTTTGCCCTTACTTTTCCGTGTGCCTTTCCAGCTTTGCCACGTAGCTTTTTGGCATTTATTCTGTATATGCATGCTCGTTACTATGTGTACATATCGGAGCTAATAAAACTCATGGGCAGCTATGATTTTACCTTTGAAATGTATATAAAGTCTAATGTTATGTATATCCCAATATGTACATATACATACATGTGTACCTATGAGCTGCCCTTAATTCCTTTCCCCGGGGTCTCAAAACTTTCATTAGAGCTTTGCCAGCGGAAAGAAAAGCATTAAATTGAGGATCTTGAATAAATACTGAAAAATACTTGTAAAATTAGAAGTAGTTAAATTTTGGTAAAATCTATT
This sequence comes from Spatulosminthurus flaviceps, assembly GCA_034693705.1. Classification (NCBI taxonomy): domain Eukaryota; kingdom Metazoa; phylum Arthropoda; class Collembola; order Symphypleona; family Sminthuridae; genus Spatulosminthurus; species Spatulosminthurus flaviceps. Next base: position 8,462 of record JAQFXU010006153.1, on the reverse strand, counting down.
TTCAATTTTTGTTCGCAGCAAGGAGAACTATTTTAAAATAAAAAACCTTGAGAACTCCAGAAGAAATCCAAATTTTTTTCAAGCTATACACGAAGAGAAAATGATCCATCATTGCAAAATCTGCCAATTAATTTTCAAACACGAGCCAATTTACCAGCGTCACCTGAGCTCACATCGGAGAGAAGTAGAGAGATTGAAGGAAAATCCAAGGAAGGACCTGAAATTCCTACAAGAGAAGAAATTCCGCGGAAATCCGCAAGAGTTCCGATGTTCCAAATGTTCGAAATCTTTCTGCCAATTCCAGGGTTTATATAAACATTGATTTTGCTGCGGAAGAGAGGCCAAGTTCCCGGGCCTTTTCCAAATGAACAATGATGGAGTAGAAGGGGAAAAGTTGGAGAGAAAAGCTCACACGTCAACACTTGTACTTACGAAGGAAGAATTACTCAAGCGCGCAATTCAAACTCGTCTCTACTTGTACCAAAAATGGCCGAAGGAGGGCGGGAATTTTGGAAGGCAGCCAATGATGGTGAGGTCGGAGGGAGCTTTTTCTGTCCCTGTGGCCAATAATCTGGATTTCTGTCGGGTCACTGTGAAGCAATCAGCGTTGAATTTTGAAATGAGCAATGTGGATAAAATTATAAACACCAATTTAAGTTTCATTTCTGGTTTTTAAAAAAGATTGGGAGGGAAATGAATTTGGGTGGAAATTTTGGAATATTTTACTTTGCCATTCTAATAATTTTAAATCTTTTTCATTATTATTGAATGTATAAATATGTGCGGCATTGAGCTTGTTAGTTATACTTGTCCTTGTATTTAGATATGTAAAATGCATAAATATTTTCCAATAAGTTTGTTAACGGGGATGGGGCATAAAAAATTCATAAAGTCGTGAGAAGAGGCTTTTCCATTTATTGAAATAAGTGGAAAATTGTTGTCAAACAAGAAAAACATGAGAGTCTTAATAAAATACGTTAGTCCGTACACGTACAATATCTAAAAAAAAATGCCCTAAACAAATGGATTTTTGAAGTCTTTCACATTCAACATTAAATATTTACAAGGAGGAGTGGACAATTTATGACAAGGATTCGTTAAAAAACATGTTGACCGCATATACAGGAGCTTCTCAATGAAAAAAAGCAAACGTATTACGAATTACTCCTATTATTTAGTGTTTTTTCGTTTATTTGAAGCTCTGCTGAATTTCTCAACACAGGCTTTGTTAAATTTTGATGAAGTTAGCCAAGTTAATTGAGATGGAAATTTGGAAAATGGTAATGGGCTCGCTTCTTTTCCTGGGTAAGCCTTTAGCAGTAATCATTATTATCATTAGGCGAAGTAATTCCAAACCATTTGCTCCAACTGAAAGGATGAAACCTTGAGTGAACAAAACAAAAAGAATAAATAATGGAATAATTTTAATAAAAATTTTAAACTGTATTTGACAAGGAATTGCATGGAATTCCAAGACTTTGCAAAGCTGCAGAAAAGCTGATTTGTTTGATTGCTTGTGCTATTTTTACCCATTGAGAAATCCCTGGTCATGCAAATTTTCTCACATAATCGTTTCCCGTCTGTATTTACATAGGCTATATGCAGAGCAACAATCGCAGATTTTTAACACACATGGTTTACATGCATGTCATACACTTGTTCTTTTATAAGAAAAAAATGTGGGAGAATAAATTCTTTTACGACTTAATTAGGTAAAATTGTTTCATTAGATGCAAAATATTTTAAGCTAATTATAAATTTAATATTTTTGTCTTGTTATAAATCCGTTGGATCGTTTTCAAAAATGTCCCTTAGGAGAGCAGATGACTTCATAATGCCATGCAAAACTTTCTTTAAATTTCTTTAATTCTTTAAATCATATTTTTATTGCTATAATTTTTAGTATTAATAAGTTATTTTATTTGAGTTAACGTTGACATAAACGTAAGCATTTGATTAATGGCTATCAAAATTTTTTCACATGTCAAAATATTTCAGTTTACTCATTTTATTAAATTCCTGGACCCAAAAAACCGTCTTTTTTTATTAAAATCCGGACGTTACTTTTTTGTAAAACAGGAACCATAAAAATCCGTTTTATTGCTTCAAATAAAAGAGGGCCGGTTCCGAACCCGTAAAATTATCTTTAATAACTTGACCGAAGCCCATTGAAAAATAATGTTTAGACCCGATCTCAACTAGTTCACCTGTCTTTTTTACAGCCCGGACCCGGTGTTACCCCATTGTCACTAATTCTTTGCAGCCCTAACCAGGATTGGGGCCGAGATGAGTCCAAAGAACTGGTTTCGGACCCGGTTGGATCCAAGGACTCACTTCCTGCCCGCGCTTTCCTTCTGCTACCATCCTGGCCCTGGTGCTTGTGAGTGGTAAGGCTGATAAATTTACATTGGGGTTTCCCGGATAAATAAGAGCAGTGAACGTAACCACCATTGTCTGGATGAGTTTCAGGTTGAGCGCCATCCCGCTCCAGGATTTTTGAGTAGCGTTGAAGGTCGACAGGGAAACAGCCATAAAAACCACATTGGCGAGGCTCTGTTATTATTTCACTAGGTTCGTAGTCCAAATCTCGTTTTTCGGCCCCAGGGTTTTCATCAGTACATTCCCCGGATTCGTCGCATTTGAGTTCGAAAGTTGGCATGGGTAACTCCAAACCAATTCCTTTGTTCCTTTCGGCTTGAATCTGGTCAATTTGTTGTGATGGAGGTAGTGGTGGAAGGACACTTGGCGGGTTAATGGCTTCTATGGATGGAAGTATTTCTTTGATGTAGTTGTAAGTTTGATTAATTTCAAAATTAAACCTGGGAATAAAAGGGTATTTTTGTTCTAACAAAAGCTTGGCGAAACTATGATTCGTACTTTGACCAAAACTATGGTCCGAACTTTGACAGAAGCTACGGTCTGAACTTTGACTGAAACTATGGTCAAAACTACGATCTAAATCACGGTCTAAACAATGGTCTAAACGATGGTCTAAACGATGGTCTAAACAATGGTCTAAACCTTGGTCTAAACCTTGGTCTAAACCTTGGTATAAACCTTGGTCCAAACCTTGTTCTAAACTTCGGTCTAAACTGCGATCAAAACCACGGTCTAATCTACTGTCTGAACTTTGGCTTAAATTTTGATCTAAACTTTCTCATAATCTCGCCACCGTATCATTTCATTTAGAGTTTAAACTTATAGTGGACATGAGAATACTGGCGGACATGTAAACTGGAAGTATTATTATCATGTGATTTGTTATACCTGGTTTATCTTGGTCCTCATCCTCATTACTGCTTCCACCAGGCGGGGGAATAGTCCCAACTTCATTATCATCTTCACCTCCATTGAAATTGCCGGCGCTGTTTTGATGTTCTTTGTTTCCAGGCGGTTGACCTTTACTTCCTATATCATCCGTAACACTCAAACGAGGCACTTCTCCCTTGCCTGGGGCTGTCGAAATATTCGTGTCATATTGCACGTCAAGAACAACCATTTCATCGGAGGGATTTTCGTGATCATTGGGCTCAGACGGTTTTTGGGGGGAGTTATTTGACTTTCCAATATTATCCTCCATCAAATTTGCCTTTGAGGTCATCGTGTCGTATTGCATATCCATGAGAATAATGTCATCTGGCGGCTTATCATTATTCTTATTGGAATTTTGTTGTGGTTGAGAAGATGGCATTTTTGTGTCATAATTCATGTCAAGAACCGGAAAGTCATCTGGTGGCTCATCGTTATTCTTGGCATTATACTTATCGGAATTTTGTTGTGACTGAGACGATGGCATTTTCGTGTCATAGTTCATGTCAAGAACCACAAGGTCGTCGGGTGGCTTGTCGTTATCCTTGTTGGGGTCAGTTCGTTCTTGGGGAGAATTTTCTTTTACCGATGACTCAGAATTTTGCGTGTCCAAGCGCATTTTTCCGGAGGGATCATTTGAGTTGGGTTTGCTCAGAATTGTGAGGTCTTTTTCCAGGGATTCAATGTCTTGTAAATCAGGCCAGGTAAGAGCCGCGCCGGTTTGAATTACATTTGATGATTCGTCCACGTCTCTGTTTTTGACCCTTCTGGAATCGGAGGGGTCATGAAACCCAAAGGGGTAACGAGGATCCCTGGGGTCAAAAGTAGTGTCAACGTCCCGGTAGGCCTCCATGTAAATTGCGTTACTTTTTTCATTGGTGGAGGCACCGGGTTGGACCTTCCGAGCATCCCTACGAGCATTTTTTGGAATGGCGGCAAATTCAAAAATTTGGGCCTCCAACCCTCGTTTTTGCCTCTGGGGTTTAAAAATCTTGCGGACATTTCTGTTGAAGTATTTGCCACGTAGATTATAGGCGAGCCTTCTACGCCGGGAAATATTTTTGGAATTCTTCGGTAAAATTGTACAGATGGTGAGCTCGGCGAACCAATTGCATTGTATTATTTCTCGGACCGGGACATGCCGGTTGAGGATTGGTCGTCCGTGGAGTAAGTCTTGGCCAAGGGCTTTTTTCATGATTTCACATATTAGTAAATTTTGACTCGCTGGGGAATCACAAATTGATGTCTTGTGATTAGCGTTGAATTCACGGTGTTTGGTTTTTTTATTGGGTTTTTTAGTAGGTTTTTTAACGGGTTTGGGTTTAGGCTCCTTAGGTCTATGCCTTTGGGATTTGTCTTTGTTATTATTTCCGATTTCAAATGATGTTTTATAAAGGTCTTCGACTTGCAATCCATCGTCCCTTTTTTGAGCTCCATGACCTTTGAAAATAATATTTGAAAATATTTTGTGGAAAAAAGGTTTGCTAATATTTTTTAGTAATATGTGTTTTACCTTCCATGGATTCTTCCGACTCTGCGTCATAAATTGGGTCTCCAATAAAAATGTCCTATATTGTATTCAATATTTTCAAAATACAATTTTCGTTTGTCGAAAATTTTTAGAAAATTTCTATGATTTTTCCTTGCTTACGGTTGAATTTAAAAGTTCCTCCAAAAGTTCCACAGACTGTGCAAATACAGGTAATAACTTCATTTTTAAACTGTATTGAAAAATGAATGGTAGAAATATTTGTGAGAAAAAAGGTATTTTTTACCTCTTGGCTGTAGTCAGTTAAATTTAGGTTCTAAAATAAAAAAAATTATTTGAAAATATTTTGAGAAATATTCATAACGATTGTTAAATAAGTGTGAAATTACTGAGGATTTAACGGTGAGAAAAATTTGAGCAATTAATTTGAAATTTGACAGCAACTTTTACCTCAGCAAGCGTAAAATTTTCGGGGGGTAACGCCGTGCTTGTTATTTCTGACATTCTTGATGATTGAAAAACTCCCTGGTTGTCATCTGTTATTTTTTTAAATCAGTGGGAGGTTTAAATTTAAAGTGATAAAATTGAATTTGAAAATGACATTTAGAACTGTAATTTTTATGTGCAATATAACCTGTACTTTCTGGTTCAGTCAAATCAGCATTTTTGTATGTCTTGCATTTTTCATCTGCACTGACAATTTTCATCCACACGTCGCAAACTTTCCCGAATTTCACATCATTTCTTTGTATTACTTGTGCATCTTGAGGGCCATAAGGGAAACAACTTTTAGGGCCACAAGTATTTCCAGTCATTGTGGGTGTGAGGTCAAAATCTTGAGTTGAAAACAAGAAATATTTTGGGAAATATTTTAACTTATAATAATTATTGAAGAATTTGAGGAGCAAGATTTAGCCTGATATTATAGGAGACATTTTTTGGGATACACAATTGAATTTTAATGGGTGGAAGCAAAATTTTTACCGCACGGTTTCCAAACCCATTGAACACAGTCGTCGACGTGGGATTTTTCTTTGTTCAAATTGACTGGAATGGGTATGTGGGAAATTTGAAAGGAGCGGTCCATTCGTGTTTTATAAACAAATCTGCATAGATGAGCTGCTCGTGCGTGATTTAGATATAATGGAGACGAAGGGGACTTTTCCGTAGCTCCAGAATTCTGGGCCGATTCATCCTTGGGTTCTGTGTAGGAGCATTGCTGGATTGGGTCAAAAAATGGAATGCAAGGCCAGATACAAGGGCATGTGGTGGAGTTGGATGGGAACTTATTGGAGTGGATTTTTGGTCCGATATAACCACAATCCTTACTCTCGATCCGAACAAGACTGAAGTATCCACAATTATCAGGCAAAGGCGGGAAAGGATTTCCAGCTGCTCAATAAATTCACTCCTGTTAGATGCTACTTTTGATTTGATGATGATGATTTTTGAAAATGCTGTCCTTTATAAATGTTGGTCTCATTTTGCAAAATTTGGGTCAAATTATGGTAAATTTTGAGTAAATTATTGCACGTGTTGGTCAGATTTTTATAAATGTTGGTCAAATGTTTGAAAATTTTGGTCATGTTATTGTAGAAAATTTTGGTCAAATTTTGATTTTTAATACAAATTTAAATTCCTTACTACATTCAGAATATCTCCATTTGTAGCACCCCGGGAAGAACCTGGGCCTGACCAGCGCAAAACTTCGCTTCAAATTCTTAACTGGTGTTTTTAAAACTGTCCATAAAAATTTATCACTACTCCGAATCCTAGAGAACTTCAGAGCCCTGCATAAATCCCTAGCGACTTTCTCAGAAATATCCGGAATCTCATACGTTCTTAAAGTCATCGGCTTAGCTTCATAATTACTTCCCGGCTGTTTTACCTCATCCGAAAATGCAGAGTATTCCGGAGGTGTAGATACTTCAGATTTAATATCAGAACCCTTTGCATATCTAACACTGCTATCAATTGGGTTCAAGTCCTCATCAATGTAGTCACTAGTGGCAAAGCTTATTTCAATCTGTGGCGTCGTGAAATCTAGAGTGTCCGATGCATCGGAATTTTTTTGAATATTTTCCCCTAAAGATCTGGAACCACCTTCATTGTACGGAAAGTCTTGGTCACATTTCCGGTTGAGACAGTTCCTATTTAAATTATTCGGGTCTAAAGACCGGGAATCAAAGGATGAAATCGGCATTTCGGGAGGAATTTTCTCAAAATCTTTTTCTTCTCGAGTTTTGTCCTCCAAATTTCTTAGGATTTTGCTAGGTCCCGTTTCCGGTTCACTTCTCGACGGAATTTGCATTGGTACAGTTTTACCCGAGTCCGATGCAAATTTTACCAAATCTGATGCAGTTTTGCCCGAAATCGATGCACTTTTACCCAAATCCGATTCACTTTTACCCGGGTCCACTGGAACGAAACTTGATACAGTTTTACCCGAGCCCGATGGAAGTTTTACCAAACTCGATACATTTTTACTCGAACCCGATCCAGTTTTACCCGAAATTGATGCAGATTTTACGTAACTAGTCAAATCCGATGCAATTTTACCGGATTTCGAAACAAAACCATTGGAGCCCGGAGAAATTTGGCCCGAATTTGATGACACAGTTTGTTCGGATTTTTTAACTGATGAGTCATTTTTTGGCGTTATTTTCAACGAAGCAATATTTGGTATCGATGCAGGTTCGTCATCCTGCTCGGAATCGGTTTCAAAAAAAGACCTCCCTCTCACGACATCCGGTAACTGATTTTTCCGTTTCGGATTATTCCTCTGTGACTGTGCAATATTTGGGTCTGATGTGGTAACCGATACAATTACCGGTTTCGAAGTTGTTGCGGGTTTAATTTCCGGGTCGGCCATTTCAACAAATTCATTTATTTGCCTCGATGTGGGAACCAGCACTTCTTTCGGGATCAATGCGGGAACGATGTGGATTGTGTTCGCCGTAGTAGTTTCGGATTCAATCTTTGGAACGAATTTTTTCAACTCAGGCTTCCAAATCCATGGAATTTTGGGTGAGAACAAATCCGTCAACGAACGATGTCTAACTGAGTCGAGAGCCGATGCGACGTTGCTCTCCGTGGTAGTGGATGTGGTTACTGGGATTTTTTGAACATCGAATGTTTGCGCGAGTATTTTAAATTTGTTTTTTTCAGGCTTTTTTAGAATTTCTTCTGAGTTGCTCACTGACTCTGAATCACTTGCATCGGACTCGGAACTTTCTCCGTCACTTCCACCACTTTTGCTTTCTGAAGAAACACTAGAGCTTATACTTTGGGAATTTTTGGATGCATCGCTTACTTCAGAATCCTCTTCTGATCCGGATGACTCATCAAATGCACCGAGGGTTCGTGACTTAGAATTGATTTTGTTTATGTTCACTTTTTTTATGGATTTGGGGGCGCTCACTTTATTTGATACTCCGGGGCGTTTTATTGGCTTGAAAACAATTTCTGTATTTTTGTGAGTCGGGCCAACTTGGGTAGAAATTTGGGCTACCAAATTTTGAATTCCAGCAATTGTAATTATTGAATTTGTAAATTTTTGGGAAACAACAGTGGATAAAATTGTGGTAAAAATTGTGGTAAAAATTGTGGTAAAAATTGTGGTAAAAATTGTGGTAAAAATTGTGGTAAAAATTGTGGTAAAAAT
>JAQFXU010006152.1:0-10622 GCA_034693705.1 Spatulosminthurus flaviceps | reverse complement strand
TTGTCCTTCTGGATAAACCCCTACACTGTAGTATAGGTGACTTAAATACATGGGCCAGCTTGGTCCTTTCCCCTACTCACAATAATATATTCCGATATTTTCGAAGGATTTCTCAAATACTGCTAAAACATTAATTTTTATCTCTGCTTACCTGAGGGTCCCATAATTTATTTCAGAGTATCGAGAGCATGAGCACTTTGTATTTAGGAAATTTGTGTGGGTCTGACGTAGTGATGGGAGAGAATCACCCCTATACAAGGATTGATATGACCTTGATATATTATACAAACAAAAATAAACCCCAAGTGAACTCTCATTCTCAGAAATCTCCAGCTCTGCTGCCGACGGTTCCGCTTTTCAGCATAGCTGCTTGTATGTGCACAATCGATGCATGCACCCAAGTTTTTTAGTGCAAATATGTTACTTAATGTGGAAATGCGGCGCTATAGTACGTCAGTGTGAATATCAGCCTATTATAGCCCTGTTATCAGCCAGCTTGGATTGCATAGATGAGAAAAAAACGCTTCAATTCCAAAATATACTTTTAGCCAATAGTTTTCAATGCAATAAATGAAGAGTCCTTGTATTTAATAGAATTGAATGTAATTACATATGGTGAACCTTTTACATTTTTTATAATTATTTTTGAAATAAGGCAGAATTGATGCATTACCAAAGAAGTTTACCACCATCGACTATGACATCAGTTCCAGTCATGTAGGTCGACATTGAAGACGCCATAACCAAAGCTACCCCACATAATTCTTCAGCTTTACCAAACCGGTTCATTGGAATTGTGGAAAGCCATTTCGGATACAACGTTACGAAGGCGGGATCAATTATCATATCAGTTTCGATGTATCCCCTGAAAATCAAAAATGCAAATTACTCATTTTTAAGACAGCGAGTATTAATAAGTAACATTTAAATGATTTTAAAATTCCCACCAAATATTAATTTAAAACGCACTCACAAGAATTTAACATGTATTTAAACAACTTACGGAGAAATGCAATTGACGGTAATGCCTTTGTCCGCATATTCAGCTCCAAGGGCTTTCGTGAGGCGAATGACACCGGCTTTGCTTGTTTCATAGATGGCCTCAAGCTCAGAGGTTGATGAGGCATGGCCAGAAATGGATGCAATGTTAATAATTTTCCCGTAACCGCTGTTAAGCATTTCTCGAATCTCTGCTTGGGCACATTGGAAAACACCTTTGAGATTTATATCCATGACCTTATCCCATTGCTCTGTGGTTAGATCCACAGTGTCTCCGCTACCCTCTGCTACTCCTGCGTTATTAACTGCGATATGAAGTTGTCCCCACTTGTCAATGACTTCATTGACCATGGCATCAACACTCTCCTTATCAGAAACCTGCACTTGGATCGCCATCGTCTCGATCCCTTTTTCCCGAAGTTGTTCCGCTGCTTTCTTTGCATTACTAAAATTCACACTTGCAATTGCAACTTTACAACCTGCTTCTCCCAAGGCTTTTGCAATGGCAAAACCAATGCCACGTGAGCCACCTGTTACTAGAGCGACTTGATCGTCCAAACGGAATTTTTCGATGATTCCAGTTGATCTTTGTTTCTCCTTTTTTATTAGCAACTGAACTTCGTCCAGAGCTTTCTTGCCGTTGGGAGTGGTGGGCTCCAACGCCAACTTGTTTAGGAGAGATTGGATGGTTGCGAAATTTTCTGTGAATACGAATTATTATTAGTTATTATTCAATATTTTATTTTCAGAAATTAGTATTCGCGTTTCAGATGAAATAATTTTGCTTTTGGTGCTTGAGCTTTACCTGATGCAGTCATGTTGAGGCTTGGAGCTGTACTTGATGGATTCACACAAGACACGAACTATTTGTTGATCGGATTTTATAAGATTTAATGATTTCAACTTGAAAGATAACAAGCGCGTTCTGTCGCAGTCAGTGGTCCGCGTATAAGGCAATTATAGGAATTTGTAGGAGGGACATCTCATCATGTCTTATGTCGGGGGCAATGTGTTTGGTTTTGCATGATTAAGTGTTGTGGATTGTGGACTGTCTCGTGAAGATTCGTTGATGTATTTTCATTATGTAAACATTTGTGGTACTTGACATTGACCTGCTGCTGCCATGGCAAAGGTTTGAGCTGTATTTTGTAAGTATATTGGTAAGGCTAAACTTTTTGCTTAAATGATTACACCTTCACCGATAACCATATGCCATATAGCTATTACTCTCGCAATAGGCTCAGAGGTTGACTCAGGTTCAATGAAGATATGAAAGTACTTGCTCAAGAGCTCAGGTTCGGGTCAAGTTCAATTAATTGCAATTTAATTATTATTCTCAGCTCTTTTCCAGTTTTTGGTAAACCTTACGAATTTATCTATCAATAATAAAAATTGTTCAAGTTTGGGCATATTACTTGAATAAAATATTATGGTCAAATTTAATTGAAGTTACTGAGAATAAAATTGTGTTTAGATCGAAACGCTTAAAACGTAAATTTCAAGTCGATTTAGAATTGCAAGCTTGAACCCCAAAGGTGCCATTCAAATTGTAGATATAGAGCTTTTGAAACCCTAAACATGAATTTTAAAAAATTATTTAACCGTGAATTTCAAATATTTACTTGGATTTTCGTCCTTGAAGTTCGGAAATTACTTAACCCGAACGCAGCTCTAACCAAGGTTTTACATAAGAAATAGGATCATTTCAAGAGCGAAAACAAACTCCAACTTTGATTTCAATTTCAAGCAATAAAAGAGTGGTCTGCTTAACCGAGGTTCCTTGGTTCTTATCAAGAATAATAAATTATCCATTTGCTGAGCTTTTACATACTTAGAATGACAAATATTATTACAAATAAATATTCATGCTTATCCATGCGAATCAACAAGGAAGCACTTTGACACTCATTTAGCTATAAAAATATGCTGAAGAGGGTGACATAAGACGAATCCCACATTGCTACATGCAAGAATGGAAACAACTTTGAAATGACAGAAAACATGCATAATTCAGCCATAACAATACATACATTCACACTCCAACTAGGATTCTCTCCGCCGTATTGGTTCAGAGGAGAGAGACTTACAAATATAAGCCACCTATCCCTCTCAAGGACACCAGAATGATAAATAATATATCCCGGTTATTTGGGAAAGATTACACAAATAATGTTCCCTTTCTCAATAAAATCAACCTAAATTAAATCATACTTTACATAAATTGAACTGTTCCCAAACAAATTGACACAAAAGATATCTACTTTGGAAATTATATCGGTACTTAATTTTGGAAATTCACATTTTAATTGAAAATAAAAATGTTTTAAGTGCCATAAAAATAAATTCCAAAAATAACTAATTATTTGAATTTGGAAAATTTGGGAAAATTTAAAAGCATCATTTTCTTGTAATTTTCACTCAATTTGGGTGAGAAATGACAAAGAAAGTACCTTATTTATTAAGATTACAACATATATCTACGCGTGAGTATATTTGACATGTGACCATTTTTTGTGCACTAAACAGCAGTAGTTTTTGTGCTGTAGAATTTTGTCACAAAAAAGGCAATAAAAACCATACTAACTACAGGCAAACGATATCAACGCGAGACGTCGTGAATCATTTAGAGGTCTTTGAAGAATTATTAGTTACGCAAAGCGTTGATTATTTTCTGGTTTTTTAAATTTATCAATTTTAAAGTCTTAATTGCTTTTTATGGTGCAAACGAGTAGGGAGCATTTGCAAAATTATTTAAATGTAATGTAATACGATAGAGGTAAAGGTCACTGTTTTTTGTCTCTAAAAATCACTTCAAAAATGACAATGGCCGTCACCTTAAATACGCATTACATATTTAAAAAGAGCTGATTTTTATTAGAAATCCCATCAAGGTATAACTGAAACATTCTAAAATTATTTTCTCAAACAAATCTTGAGGGATTTATTGGATTACCAAAGGAGGTAGCCACCATCGATGATAACATCACTTCCCGTCATGTAGCTCGATAATGAAGATGCCATAAGCAAAGCTGCACCACACAATTCCTCAGTTTGACCAAACCGCTTCATTGGAATTGGGGCCAGCCATTCCGGGTAGTAGGCTTCGAAGGCTGGATCGTTTATCATGTCAGTATCGAAGTAGCCACTGTAAATAGAAAATAACTTATACATTACTTAATTTACTCGAACTGCTTGAAAAAAATATTTTCGGGATTATTGGAATGGAACAATGGGTCACAAGTAATAATATATACTTACGGAGAAATGCAATTGACAGTAATTCCTTTCTCAGCATATTCAGCTCCAAGAGCTTTAGTGAGGCGAATGACACCGGCTTTGCTTGTTTCGTAAATGGGCTCCAGGTGAGATTTCGAGGACGCATGTCCAGAAATTGAGCCAATGTTAATAATTTTCCCGTAACCACTCTTAAGCATTTCTCGAGCTTCCGCCTGACAACACAAGAAGACTCCTTTAAGATTGATACCCATAACTTTCTCCCATTGCTCCGAGGTTAAATCCACAGTGTCTCCACTCCCATCTGCTACTCCTGCGTTATTAACTGCGATGTGAAGCTGACCCCAGGTGTCGATGACTTCTTTTACCATGGCATCAACACTTCCCTTTTCAGATACCTGCACTTGGATCGCCATTGTCTCGATCCCTTTTTCCCGAAGTTGTTCCGCTGCTTTCTTTGCATTACTAAAATTCACACTTGCAATTGCAACTTTACAACCTGCTTCTCCCAAGGCTTTTGCAATGGCAAAACCAATGCCACGTGAGCCACCTGTTACTAGAGCGACTTGATCGTCCAAACGGAATTTTTGGAGGATTCCAGTTGATCTTTGTTTTTCCTTTCGGATAAGCGACTGAAGTTCATCCAGAGCTTTCTTACCTTTGGGAGTTGTGGTCTCCAGAGTCAACTTGTTCAGGAGTGATTCGATGGAAGAGAAAGTTTCTGTCAATCCAATAGTTATTCAGTGATAATTTTCTAAAAATGATTGAGCTTTCAAAAATGAAATGCTTTTTTTGCTCCAACATTACCTGATGCCGTCATGTTGAGGCTTGGAGTAGTATTTGGACAATGCAAACTCGCTATATGTTTATTTGATATTTCAGTTCCATTTAAGCTTAATTGATTTGACCTTCAAAGATAGCGAGTTGACAATCAGGCTGCCTACAATCGTTTAATGCAGACAGAGTTTAGGAGCATAATTCCAGAGACAAACAATTTGGTTTAAAGTGACCAATTGCTCTGGGTGGTCTGCTTCATCGAGATTCCTACATGTAGCTTATTAATTGTAACCATTAGGCCAATTTAGAATGGCAAATATTTTCTATGTGCTCGCACACAGCAGATTAATAGCAATATAAACAGGGCACTCATGCTTAATTTCTTCAAGTTAGACAGCTCCCATTGTCAGCAGCGATTTCAATACTATTTACAAAACGATTAAAAAGCATTAAAATTGAAAATGGAAAATTCAAAGAAATGCATTGAATAATTTATCAGCATATTTGGGTAAAATGTACAATAATTTGTGATAACTGGACCATAAAAGATGCAATTTTTATCGAATTAATATATTCAGTTGAGCACCGAAAAAAATTTCAATAAAGACCAATATTGACGTAAATTAGAATTTATGAAAACCAGCAATGATTTCATAGAATATTATGTGCTTTTCAACCTTGTTTTTAGTTGATAATAATTGCGTAATAATTTGATGCAGATGTTCCTGGCTCACACGTGTAAATTGTCAATAATCTTTTCATGAAGTGACAAAACTTTTACTGCTCTATATTTAAAAGGCATTGTTACAAAAATCTGGGTAAACTGATATCATCATTGCTTGCCATTATGAACAAAAAGTCGGATTTCGCAACAAATATTTGTACAAGGACTCTATATTGACTTTGAGCTTGAAAATTCAAAGGGAGATTGGAATGGAAGACCGCATTGACGTTATTAGCAGAAATCGGGCCGTTGCAACTGTGTAAATATGTCCATGGTAACGGAATGTCAATGTCAAGGGGAATTGTCTTCTCGTCTATATAAAAACTGCAGGTTGCGTTTGAAATCATAAGAAATTCTCTTTGAGTGAGGAAATCCCAAATCTCACAATGGCTGGAACTGCTCTTGCGATCTTGGCCGTCACACTGGTAGCCTCCACTTCAGGTAAAATTTGTACAGCTACATTTAATTATTAATTGAGAAATATAGATAATAATTTATAATTATTGCACTAACTAACCCAAAATCTACTTTTTCCAGGCTCCTTCTTCATACCATTTCGAAGCGCACCCACTTCTAGGGACATTGGGGCCTTTAAAAATTTAGCGGGTATTTAAATTATATTCAACAATAATTATTACTGTGACTCGAATCGAAAGGCAAAATTAATACGAAACTTAAAAATCTAATTTTGTGCTTTTTAAACGTTTCAGTTACTCTTCCCGATCCAACACGCCCATTAACAGCTGGTTACTGGTTAAACTCCCTTCCAAAAACTCAGACGGAGGCGGAACTTAAATTATGGAGGAGAAGTTCGAATTTGGGTTGTTCTGATCCAGGGAAATTTTATGTCGGAACTCGATTTATTCCTCCAAGGGAACCATCCATTGGTGTTTTGTTTGATAGTCAAGGCAATGTTGCTGGCTTTCAAGCCATTGTGAGTACAATTTTTTTGATAAATTATTAACCATTATATAAAAGTTAATGCACAACCTAAAAATATTGCCAAAGATGTTTTTAAAATTCTTGAAAGAAAATTCTCTCAAATTTTTACTCCAGTACGATGCAGAAAGCTTGGTTAAGGGAAGTGCTGATAGCAACTGTAAAACTCTCAACAAATACGCAAACGACTATGATTTTCAAAGCCAACCACTGATAAACACTGAAGTAATCGATGGCAAGCAGAAATACGTCCTTACAGCTTACTTCGATGATCCAAGTAAGGCTCTATGAAATTCCCCCACCTCAAACACTTTTAAAGGATTGGAAATTTTCTAAACGTTGTGGAAATATTTACAGAACAAATTTGCACCTCAACTCGCAATCCCATAAACACACGACTTAATGGTTTTGGATCCAATCTGTACTTCCAAAATGGCCCTACTCCTGATACGTTGATGGTCGCACCGGCAACGCGCCCTGAAGCAGCTGCTCAGAACTGGGACAATAATAAATGTCTGCCTCTCAATGGCTACCATAACTTTCTGTATAGCTCGCAATGGGATTCCCAGAATTGCACGAAGAACATTCCAAATTGGCTTTTCTACGATGAGAATAGTAAATTAAGCGGATTTGGTTTCTCCGTTCCCGGATGCGATCCCTCCCCCAGATTTCAACATCCTCCTGGCGCAATTGTGAAGGTATGTTATAAAATTATTTGCAATGCTTGAAATTGATTTAATTGAGCGATGAAATATTTTCTAACTAAAAAAGGAGAAATTATTGGGAAATTTTTTTTTATTGAAAATAGTACGTATCGGGGAGCCAATGTGCGGAACGTGTTTCAAACACCGTCAAGTTCTCGAATATCAATGTTTATTTGGTTCCTGTTATAGATACGGTAAATGATTGTAATCGAGGGTTGTTGGACAGCGTGCAAAAACGCATTGTAGAAAGTGTTCAGAACGTCTGCGGCCTCAATCTTCTAACCCGAGATTTTTGCGATCGCGTTGGGATAAAGAATTAAAATTTCCCGATTCGAATTTCATGTGATGAGTAAAAATAATTCCGAAGATCCGAAAAGTAATGATGAATAAAACTTGCATTGAAATAATGGACAGAAAAATTTTTACCCACAATTTTTTCTACTGTATTTTATTCCACCTATCCAAATTCTAAACATAATAAATGCATTTGCTATATATTGTAATAGAGGAAAAAGCAAATCATATTAATCATTTCTGCAGTATCCTCCAAAGTTTCATTTCGCTTGCTGCTCCAAGCTTATTCTTGCATTAGTATATAGCACGTATCAATTAGAAGGTGAGTAAAAGGTTTTTGAGGTCAAGGTTTTGGTTTGGTGGAATCCCACAGGTATATGGTAGATGCAATAAATAATTGCTCCAAATGTAGCCCTTAAAATACGTTTGTTTCTATACAATTTTGAGAGAGACGTTCTGAAGTAAACTCAGAAAATAATCTGCCCTCCGTTCCGTCTTTTCTGTCTTTATTTCTTAAAAAAAACTTTCCTGTTGAGCGGAATAATTGCTAAATCATGGCCGTGGCAATGCCACTATGGTATAAGCTACGTGACCTGACCACAAAAGGGATATCCAATGAATATTTTGCTTGATTTACATAACGAAAAATTAATGACATGTCTGATATTTTTAGTTTTACGTCTTGTTGTTTACCTAATTATTATCTTATGGTAGTTCTTAACAAAATGCACTTCTGGTGAACAATGTGAGCACGAAAAATAGACCAATAATTGCCAATTCAAACAAATACATTTATTAGAAATTTTGATTACATCCGTTGTCACTGCTAACAAAGAGAAAGTTCTAAATAAACTAAAAAATATGTAACGAATTTTCTGAACACAGAAAGCAATAATTAGCATTGCAGTACTATGCATTCAAACTTAACACTGCGGAAAAAATATTTTCAGTATTGCACTTGCTTATTTTTTTTTCGTTTTACTTAAGATTCAACTTCTGAATCAATTTCGGTCAGATTTTCAGAATGAACTTTGTCAACTTATTAAATATTCCTCGGCAGTTGTTGTTTCTATCAATAAATTAGAAAAATGTTGGCAATAAAAATATCTTCTCATTTCATCATATTATGTCGTCTATAGTATCTAACCAATATTACACATACGAATAACTGGCCAAACATACACACACATGTACAAAAATTTTCTTAGCCATGATATAGCACCCACACTCCAGTCGTCACTCAAAACAATGCAAACAATAACTACTTTTGGCCCCAAAAATTGATAGAGTTCACTTTCAAACAACTGCACTCATATCAATGAAAGGACTACTGACCTAATTCTAAATCAGCTACGCCACAATAAAGGACATACATGCTCAATTAATTCATTTTTACATTGCACTCTTGCTACTTAGTCCTCTAGCCTAGCATTTGCGTCAGAATATGCTATTACTAATTTCAGCAGAACACATACATGAGTTGTCCGTAGTACTACTTGTAAAACTACTAATTATGCTACAACCTGATAAATACACACTTCGTTGTGCATACCGTTCCCTACCGTAGCAAAGAACACGAAGAAAATTAAACACAGTAGGTCTACAAAGAAGAAACAATCTAGTTTAACTTCTGCCAATTTATAAACTATATACATTTTTCATACATATAAAGAGCAAAAGAAATCAAGACTATCATTTTAAAATATATTATAATGAGTTAATCTGTAGTGAACAAATCAATTATCCAAAACTAATTATATGAAGTAAAGACGAGACACAAAAAACTAAATTCGAAATCCCGGCATCGTAGATCCTGGCCAGCAATGCGCGATCTGCCAGATCCAATGAATACTTATTTGATTATGCAATAAGCTACAATTAGTACACAAACAACATGTAATTATCCCTTGCATACCCCTGCGCGATAACGCGTTACAACAACCAGACAAAATTTACCGGAGGTAACAGTTGAAAATTTTGAAGCCTTTTTTTTAACAAATTGCTATTTTGGCATGCTCCAGTAACAACTCAACAAAACAAACATTCTTTCAGTTTCATTCACGGCATCACGGCCTATTCTAAGTATTATATTAAATCAGACTTGTACTCCAATCTCGATTGATCCACTGATTCTTTTCTCACACTAAAACTGTGTATTATATAATGCAAACATTATAATATACTACACGAGCAATATCACTATCTTGTAAGTTTCGTTATTTTTTAGCAATGTCGATTATAAATATAGTCACAGTCAGTGTAGGTTTTTCCTTTCTTTCTTACAATTAGTGCAACGATTTATAAGGTAAGAATCACATTTCAGGTTTCCGAGAAAAATTCACTTTCAACATTGATTTAATTCTCTTGACATACTATTGCAATAACAAGTGTCTTCTTGGAAAGTTAGTGCCGATGTTAAATTAGGGAACTACACACTAACTTGGAATTCTCGGTTGAGCGTTTCGAGGTCCCTGTGGATAAAAACAAATAAATTAGAAGTTGCTCAAAATCAGCTGTTCACACATGGTTAACTGAATATACCTAGGTATGCAACTACTAGACTGCTTGCAGTACTAGCCAATTACATAGCAAATAGTACTCCTAAACTTACTACTACAACAGAGATGACAAAAATTCTGCCCTTAATTACCTATGATCAATGGCTGGGGTCAACTCCCCTTTGTCGAGTAAATGTAATATCATTCGTAAGGATGACCAGATTGAGTCTGACATGACGTTCTTCTTCTTAGCTGCAGTGTCAGCCGCAGTTACAGGGGAGTCGGACTCTCCAGTTTTTCCAGCAGCTTGAATGTTCAATGAGGATATGAAATGTTCTGCAGCCTCCCTTCAAGAGAATTAAAAAATTCTTGCAATATACGAGGGATGTTTGATAAGTAGCTGGACTTCGTGGGACAGAGTGCTCTGATTTCCACGAAATTTTACCCACTTAA
>JAQFXU010006151.1:0-10626 GCA_034693705.1 Spatulosminthurus flaviceps | reverse complement strand
TTTAGAGAATGATGAAAAATCCCCTTCGAGGCTGTCATTGTCGGGTCGAAGCTATGCTTCCACAGAGCCTTCAATGCAAGAGCGTTGACGAGCAAAAGCCGTGTATGGCTAGGCAGCGACATTTCCAATAGCTTTGGTATCTGTCCTTTAGTTTGTTTAGACACCCACCTGTTGATTATAGACCGAGCCAATGACTCACCATTTTCAAAGTCAACTTCGTCCATGCTGCTGTTGTAGTACTTGCGCAGATCCGACTCATAGTTTTTCAAAATTGACACCCCCGCTTGGACAAATACTGCATTAGCCGTTTGAACTACGTTCTGAAAATATTATACCTTGTTACTATTCTTACAAATGAGAAACACAAATGTATCTTCAATTCGGACCTGAAGCAGTAATTTTAATGTTGCTGGAATTACCTGGTAGTCAGGATCATGAAGTGTTTCCAGTGACGACTGGAATGCCTCATGTACTTGCTCGGGGAGAAGTCCGACATCTTTGTAGTGTAGGATTCTTTCAATAGCTGAATAAACATCGGAATCTTCACTCGCTCCCAACCACAACTGTGACAAAACTGAAGCAACGCTATAACAATCAAAGAATCAAAAAGAAACAGTAATTTTCTTTTCCAAATATGGGTAAAGTCGTTGTAATTCTCACTTTTACAAATTATTTTTAAGTCATTATAATAGGTCTGCGAAACTAGTAGTTTAGCCACTGCCAGGGTAGTACCTGTAAGGTGATACGACCACGTTATCGAAAGGTCGTGCTTCATTCGTCATTTCTCGAAATAAGGTCAAGGCAAATTCCAGATGTGCCCGCGAGAGCCTCTGTAAGTTGGTTGTTTCCGCTGTCGTTGCGATTTGTGAACCCAGGAGGAGGACCACCTGAAAGAGAGCAAGGCGCATTCCTCCGAATTTAACGCCAACACTGCTCCGGTTTGCCATTACGGGTTGATGGTGGTAATAAATTCCTAAAAGGTTGCATATATTTTTCCTGGATTCTAATCCAAGTCACTTCAGCTCAAATGAACTTAAACGATTTGAATTATATTTTTAAGACTCTTCGGCTGACACCTAGTTCAAGAGTGAAGGATTCATTTTTCAAGTAATTAGCATTGTCACTAAACCGCAAACTTCAATATTCTGTAGTCAATCGACACTTTTCAGTACTTCACTACTGCAGTCAAAATCCAACACAGAGATTCTCGATCTCGAGGCATGTTACAGAACTATGGTAGTATTAATAATCGATACTTATGTAATTCCCATCAAATGATGTCCATATTCAGCAGCCGCACCATTGCAATCAAAACGATGGCTCTTTGGAGTTTGAAATGCATGGTAAACGCCAAGTACGTTTTTAGAGGAGTTGACACCAGGTTCCTTTGGAAGTCAACGAAGTAATTACTTATACTCACACATAAAGCACGGATAATCAAAGGACAAATGCAAGATTTAATTGTTAATGATTAAAAAATGTTTTAATGTTACAGCCTCTAACACAGTTTCTTTTAAGGGATCATACCCTAAAAGGACTCTGCCATGGAATATGCTCACCAAATGAGAAACACTTCCTTGACAACCTACTGACTAAGGGAGAAAAACCAACACGTATAGATACATAGATGTCAACATTAAATTCAATGTGGATTGCGTGTTTCCTGTTGAGTAAAAGAGAAAGAGGAAAATCGTGTTTGCGAAGATATTTTTATGGAAGATGTGGTTCTTACAAAACGAAACTGACTGTTGATAGTTGACGCTTGCAGGAGTACCCATTTATTTCGTATATACTTATGTAAGTGATATAATTCGTTGAAAAATGATTAAGTACGTTGAAATACTTGAAGTGAGGAGTCGCGAGATAGGGACAATAGGAAGGAAAATGTAAATAGACCTAAAATCAACCTGCTGCCTGCTGTACAGCAACACTAACACAAAAGCTGAGGCTTATAAAGTCGATGCCTCTACCGAGGGTTTAGAATAGAGAAATGAAGCAGCAGTCAGTCGACCACAGCAACAACAATACATAATGAGACATATGATTCAAATTGTTGTTGCCTCATCTTCATGCATAGTTTTTGTGGCATAACGGGATCTATATACATCAACCGCGAACCTACCAAACTCCCAACTGAACTGCTTTCGCTG
This sequence comes from Spatulosminthurus flaviceps, assembly GCA_034693705.1. Lineage (NCBI taxonomy): Eukaryota > Metazoa > Arthropoda > Collembola > Symphypleona > Sminthuridae > Spatulosminthurus > Spatulosminthurus flaviceps. The sequence continues at coordinate 8,476 of JAQFXU010006151.1, read as the reverse complement.
CAAGGAATCCCACTTATGACACAGTACCTGAGTACTTCGTCCTTGGTTCCATTCCCATTCCCTTCACAATTATTTAGTCAATTCTCTTGAAAGCATGGGATTGGTATCGAAAAACAAGCTTGAATTGACCCATGATAACGCCTACACGGAAATATGTAGTCAAGAGGTTGGTTGTTGAGAACCTAGAGAGAGGGTCTAATTTAGGGGGTGTGTTTAGATAGATCATGCCGAAATGCGGAGTGTAATTCTGACGTCTAATAACAACGACTTAGTCGTTATTCCTAACATTATTCGCGTAGACAGTGACAGCGGGTTATCTTCTTCAAGGACTTCAGCCACAGGTACAACCACAACGCTGTCAATGCTTTTCATCCCTTCAGCGGTATTCTCTGGCTACTTTCCTAAGGTTCGCTGACATAAATTCTGACAGTTCAGGTAAGAATGTAAATGAACCGGTAATGCCCACTTCATAAATTAATGCTGTCGCCAGCTAAATACAATAATAATAATAATTATTATTATCTTTACGGTCAATATATCTGGATTTACCGACATATTTGGCGATATCTTTTCCCTCGTTGCAAGCTAAATGAACCAGGCAATGACGAAATCACTGGAGACGCGAATCTGTCATGTAATAGTGACTTCAACATTCAAGGTAACTTCGAAACGATAACTGAGTATTTCTAATGTTTTGCTAATTATTTAAACTTTAAAAATATTTATTCACTTTTCCTATCATCATACCCTTGCAGGAATGGGCTAAGCAAATCGAAAAATAAGTGAGAAAATAATAAATAGCATTAAACAACGAAATATAAATTGAAAAATTGCATACATTTTACATTAGTTTTTCAGATACAGGTACATTTTCGTATTCTGCGTTCGTTTCGCCGGATTGATTTTCTTGAGAATACTTCCTACAATTGTCACCATATCCTTACTCGATACTTTAGTTTTCTTGCTTTTGAATTTCTGCAACAATTCTGTTACAGTCATTGGCTTCCGAGTTAAGTACCGACGAACAGCTTCTTCCGTTATACCCTCGGAACTAAGGATCAAATAAGACAATTATAAACGTATCGTAGGGAAGTAATCGTTAACGACAAGACTAATATATAAAGCACTGGCTTGACTGATCTTATGAGACTCTTTAAGTAAATATCGAAGAAAAAACGAAACAAATCTTACGCAGCAGCTTGAAGCAAGGCTGGACTGATTTCCATTTTCGGCTTTTTAGATGCTTGCTGTGCACCAGCAACCGCTTTGGCGGCTTTTCTCTTCCTACTCTCAGCGTCATCAGCAAAATCCGGCGTCTTTTCTTTATCTGGAGCTGGTGATTTTGTAGCCTCATCTGAATCATTGATTGCACCATCTGGTTCATCATCATCGGAGTCGTCCGACAATGATTCTACCGGTTGTGCGTCATTGGACTTCTTTTTCTTCTTCCCCTTCTTTTTTTTCGGTTTTTCCGCTTCGTCTGGCTCTTCTTCAGTTTTCTTTTCTTCCGGATTTTCCTCTTCGCTTGAATCAGACTCAAGCAGGTTTCTAAGCCCAGTCTCTTGATCCACGCCCCCTAATTCAACCTTTTTACTTTCCTCATCTTCAGAAGATGTTATAGAGCTGGTGGAAAAATTGAACCATTGATGGATATTTTTTTTGAATTAAGCATTAATTAAATGAAAAACATCCACCTTCGGTTTAAAAAATCGCTATACTTTAAAATTTACCTATCCGAAATGTAGTCTACCTCACGTCCTTCTCCATCACCATCATCAGAATCCTCGTTTCCCTCTGATTCACTGCCCTTTTGCTTCTTTTTCTGAACTTTTTTCTTCTTCTTAGGCATCTGTTTGTCTTCCTGCTCCTCGTCGTCATCACTTTCCATCTCGTTAATATCATCCCAGTCTTCCATCTCCGAAACTTTCAAGCCAGAACTTCCTCCTCCTATTCGACAAAGGCGAGCATTTAGTCAGGAATTGTATTTCATCCATAGCAAAATAAAACATCAGTGCAAAACTCCATAATATTACCTTTTTTCTTCCCGGAACTTTCTTCATCCTTTTCTCCACCGTCAGCTTCATCACCTTTCATACGCTTCCGCACCATGACACTAAAATAGTTTAGAATCTTGTTTCTTCGTCCGAACTCCTCTTCTGCTTCTTCAGCGCTCAGCGACTTATACGTTTGTATGGGAGTGAAGTTATACCACTGGGAAACGGGAAAAACTTCAAACTGACCATCCGTCGCTTGCGTAAAAATGAAATAGCTGGCATTTGAAGAAATCGTTCCTTCTCGAACTCCTTTGAACCTAAAAAAGAATCAAACTTGTTGAAACGGGGGTAACATTAATTTTTGATATTCAACCATTTATCAAATTGTTTCCTACTGATACGTGAAGAGTAGAAAGGTGAAGGCATGCCTCTATACCATTTTAGGAGAACTTTGAAAGCGCTTTGACGGCTTGATCTCTGTTCCAACCTTCGCTATTTCCATTTCCACGGCAATGTAGCGACAGCGACTGACACGAGTGTCGCAACGCAATACCGACGTCATAATATTCTAATTCTGGAGAAAAATCGGGAGATGGAAGTCTTAAGTATCTAAGAGCGATGAAATCGACTATTCGATTAGCTGATGAAGAAAAACTACGATTTTTCTTCATGAACTAGGAAACATAGTGACTCGTTTGCAGTTTAGAAACCGCAGAAACCCGTACCACAGCGAGTTAAGGGTGTGCACAGACGTTATGCAAATTTCGAACGTAAGACTACATCAGCTTGTCGTAAACTTACGACAGCATTTAATATGTTTTCGGTGCTTTTGATTTTTATAAAAATGGAAAAAAATCAGCTATCGTCACTTTTTAGTTACTCACGATGACTTTCCTTACGAGAATAAGCCCCCTGATTCTCAAAAAGCATTTCAGATTCCTACAAAAACTGAATCGTAGGTACTTTAGATTTGATTCGTTTAGGTTTTGCACCGAAGGACTTAAAATGTCGCCTATACAGCGTCAGAAGGATCCATGACTCGATGAAATCTTCACTATCATAATACTGGTTAGTAAGGAATTAATTATTAAAGACTTCTTACACACTGATCAGAGATTTCTTGTAAAATCCATATCGTAGGAACTTTCATTGGCCTTACTACAGGTCAAGACGACTACACTATATAAACGTACACTACACTATGTAATGTACCTTTTTGTTTGCTTGTCTGCAGTAACAGCCTTTAGAACCCACGGATGATCTTCTGCATTGACCTTCTTTTTGTGCTGACCATACTTACGGCGACGAGCCTCTTCTCTGGCTTCTCTTCCGTACTCCGATCCAGCCCCAAATCTACATTTAAACAATGCTTCAGCTATAACATATAACCAAGGTGGTTTCATATTACGTTGCATAAGAAATAAAATTCAGTGACATTGAATACAGAGATACTGTCAACGTATTCAAAGTATAAGGAGATTTGTGAATACTTGGGCATGTCGCTTTGTTCCGTTGCAACTGGTTCAGTTTTGGGACGACTCAAATGATCGTCCCTTAACATCTTCAAATGGGACCATTTTCCCATGTCCACGTTTAAAGCACCGTTGAATCTCATGACAGACATTGGCCTGTCCGATCTACTTTATCAAACAAACATTTTAAGTTAGTTAAGCTTAAAGGGCTCTCTGTCAGACACAGGACACAGAACGCGCTGAAATGCTCAATACTTGGGAACCCGAACGGAAAATTCTTGAACTATAGGCGCAGGACCACTGGAACTGGACCCCGGCATTAGACTGGTCGAGCTCACACCCGGCGCACTTAGCTTATCTGCCATCGCAGAATTTCTCTGCAAAAAAAAACAACAAGGTAACAAACAATATCTTGGTCCGTGACCAGTGAAAGTGCTTGCTCATAAATTATCCCCTCGCACAGCCGACGCAAGGAGTTCATTCAGTTAATTTATAATAGCCATGTTCAGCTTTTATGAAAGCTATAGTAAACTACGCAAACAATTATTCATCTTAGATAGCAAAAGATATTTACGACTTCACTAACCTATTTCCCGATTTTCCCCTAAATTTTTCACTGAAATCTGAAATCTTTTCTAGGAATATTAATCGGTGCTTCAAACCAACCCCCTATATCATATCATCGACAGACACAGTTAAAACTATATATTAACTATAGTAATTTTCACCAGGGTCACCCCATTAGCAACTTCTCATTCAAGTCATCACTAGCTTAGGATTGGAGAAAGTATAGTTTCGCCTTCAATCCACAACCGAGTGATGGCTACCTGACTGAAAAAACTTCTAATACTGGCTAAACTAGAATTGCCCAAACTTCAAACTTGCACCGATTACGATTACCGATGGTCTCCCTCGAATCTCGAAAATTGCAGCACAAATACACCCTCAATAAGAAGTTCAACCGCATTGTAATAGTGAAATTATTATTACGGCTTTCCTAAGTTTTCAATCTTTACGCCCAACACTGTGTTTACGATCCGTCAAAAGTTTTAATAGAGAATCACTTCGTTAAATTTTTCATTTAAGAATTATTCTTGTCTTATCTTTCAACAGGACTATCACTACAACTACAAACGCGGAATTCGCATGAAACTCTACGAACCATCCAGTGAAACTGTAAAAACAACCGACTCTAAACACAGGGTAAATGTCTGAACTGAAACATTGAGCTATAGCTACCTTAATAGTCAAACAGTAATAAATTACCGGGATCGTTGATTTCTGTTGATATCCTTAATCCTCAGTAAGTACCTCAGAGATTCCCACGATTAGGAAGTCCAAAATCTCCACTTCTCTACTACGTATACACGATCGGCATCGGCAAGTAAGTACTGAACTGGAAAACTACTAATATTGACACTGACTACTGCACTGCTGCGACCCTGCAACTGCAATATGCAATATGAGAAGAGAACGACGAAACGAATCGACAATGATCAATCAATTAAAACACAAGAGCCAGCGCCAGAGCCGTATGTGGTGATAATCCATTGATAAATGAAGAATTCACGTACCATCGCGAGCGACTAACTTTAACACTTTAATTTATTATTTAAAAGCTGGCGCTCTCATTCCCCCACGTGAGTCTCTTTATTCATAAAATTAGTTTACATCCCCGTCACAAGATCGGGCTCAGCGAACAGAGTACGAATGTCCTCAACAATAATAATTTTTTACAATTGTGCCGTTTTCGCTAAATCTTGTCTGACGGTCTGACTGAAAGCAATCTTCGTTGTTTACAATATGTACTACATATTAACAAAACAACGCTTTCTTCCCACTTCCCATGCTTCTACTTTCTCTATTTTATTTGGTAAAACTCCCGCAATTAAAACGGATTTTTTTAAACTCCCGCAATTTTTACTCCGTGCGTAAGAACTCTCAAACCAGCTTGGACCGCGTCTAAATCGGTACTTGGTAAATCATATCCTGTGAAAAAATTAATGCCTGAAAATTTTTATATTGCTTCAATTTTCCTCAACTGATTTCCAAATGGTGAATGAAATTATTGTACTTCTCAGTAACACGGAATCATAGAGTTTAGAGTTAACTAATTGTAAGTTACAATGTTGACAATATGCTGATATTGAACCTGATTAACAAAAAGGCAAATTCTTTCCACCACAGCATGTAAATCTCATTAAAAAAACACGAGATAGCTAACATGTTCTGTCTCGTAACTTTACGAGACGCATGTTAATTAAACGGGGTCTCGTAAAATACGACATACGACTGTTCATTTCGCTGTCTCGGTTTTTTTAACGAGATTTACATGATGTGCTTTCCACCTTGCACATAAGGTCAAGTGGGTGTCCTTCAGTCCTTCCATAACCAGTCGCAACGCGACTTCTAGATCCTGAAACCACCACCACATCCGGTAGCCAATTGAATATATTCAATCAACTTTTCCATAACCGGAAAAATACGTGTATCGCACTTCCACAAATGTGAGGTAATCCCCAAAATAATTTGAGGTAATTTCCTATTTTTGCAACTTTCATTGTCACCGACTGTGATTGTGAGGACCGAAAGAAACCCTGTTGTGAGAATGTAAGTTCAATAGTTCAATCATCCGGTGAACATCAGGTATTTATTACTTTAAAAAAATACTCTTGCTCATGCAGTTATTTAAATCTGCATTATATTTTACAGATATACATACATACACAAAAATTTCTTTAGAGGAATAAAAAAAATGATGCCTTGAAAAATTCTTATGTTAATTTTCGCGATGTTATTGGGTGTATCGAGCCATGTTCACCAATAAAGCGGAAGTGAGGGTCGCCATATATTGCAGCATCTTGGAGGAAGATGGAATCTATCAACAGAGTAGTTATACCAAAAACAATCTTATCATCACAGGGAAATGTAGTTTCCAATCTTAATATTGAAGCCTTCAAACATATGCAATGCATCGAACATAATTAATATCTGCAGCCAAGTGATACTCGTTATTGATGGAAAACGCCACTTTGATTTTAAAATGTAATACCAAATATGCAGTACACATGTTCTTACGTTCTAAGGTTATGCTATAATATTTGAGTTACAAGTTTCAACTCTTTCAAAGTTGAAGTACCTTCACGTTTCAGACGAGTATCCATCTCATCAGACATCATTTTGATTTCACGGTAGGTGAACAACAATGCATCGGTTGATAACCCAAAAACACCGAAATCAAGCAGGATTACTTTCTTCGGTCGGACGCGGGCAACGTCAAATACATCTATTTAAACAAATAAATTCGTACTTTATACTTGAAAAGAAGTAGAACGAAACGCTAATTATTGTTGTAAGTTGTGTTGTACGTTGACCTCTGTAGCCTATGGCGAAACCATGGAGACAAGAGCAAGAAAGATTTCGCTAAATAGCCCTGCTGAAAACGAACGGGTTTTCAGCCCCATTCGTATAAAGCCTTGGTGCATAGCAATTGTAATGCAACGTTAGCTTTAAAAGTCGCTCCTGTTAATTACCCAGCGTCGGCAGATTTACAATGGGACAAACAACAAATGGGGGTATGTCTGGTATGAGTAAATCAATACTCGACATGTTTTCCTAGGGTCGTAAAATCAGTCCCCCTCCCAACAATCTTGCGTCACAAGAATGCATAGACTGTGCATCAGTGGATAATAAAGTTTCGTTTTGATTACTTTCTTACTGAAAAATTAACGCTGTGGACATCTGGACATGTATAATTCCCTTTTTGCACCGCCTTTTTGCACATACTTGCGTATTACTCAAGCTTGTTCAGAATAGGGGTATGAGGGACTTTAAAAAGGGAGAAGTTCAGTACAGCTGCAGCTGAAGTTCAACTAATTCCAAAAGGTTGGAGTCGTATTCAACTTTAATTAACCTTTGAGTACTTGAAACATGAAATATCAAGTTCAAGGTGAGTTTTGAATTTTCATGGCCAAGGTTGAAAACTTACGAACGTTTCTCGTTTCTCCTATGCAATGAAGATGCGAGTTTTTCAGATGAAATTATAGGCTTAAAAACTTATTATAATTTCTCTAGGCTGGCGCGTTAAAATTTACAATGCAGTGGGAGTCCGAGAGAAATTTTAAGGGGCACATTTTAGGTGAAAATCTATGAATTTGTTGCTGGTCCTAACGGAGAGTGCATCTTGCTTGCAAGGAACGCACCATCGGAGATGCGGGAACAAGATCAGCGCAATTTTTACCACTCCCTCAATACGTGGCCATCTGATCACATTGCTACACCAGAAACCCAAACGATTCCAAATTTTAAAACACACCGAAAATTAACATACACGTTTCTAGCGGAAATTTTCCATAAACATTTCGACGAAAAAAGTCGTGAACATCCTCAATGATTGCATCTCGCTGGGTAGGAATTTTTTCGTACCCTCCCGAAGTTTCTCGCTGACTGATACCTTTAAACAAACAAAAATTTCACGTTGGATTGCACTGCTTTGTAATAAACAAGTTAGCAAACAAAAATTCTGCTTACTTCAAGCTTATTTAAATTACCATTTTAAATGAATATCCTGGAAGCACTCAATAGTAATAATAGCAAATATATTTCAATGCATGACTCATTGTCAGTACAAAACAAATCTTACAAATTAGACGAGATCGCAGCACAAAACAACGAAATTCTGAGGCTGGATCTATATCCGCCCATCTCCTCAAGCAAAGATAATAATCACAGTGCGTGCCACTATAATTCGTACAATCCTGAGAAAATTTGAATAGAATACAAACAATTAATTAATAAAGCTACAAATATTTGACATAACGTCACGTGTGACGTTGTTTCACTCGTTGACAAGGTTTTTTAAATGGTGGGTAACAACAATTTTGGGGTGTTCTTCCGTAAGCGGTCGGTCTTCCGTAAGCGGTCGGCGCTTCCATAAGCGGTCGGTACGTTAAATGAAGGGCTATCAGTATTACTAAGACACCATTTTAAATACCATGGCGGCCATTTTGT
>JAQFXU010006150.1:0-10627 GCA_034693705.1 Spatulosminthurus flaviceps | reverse complement strand
AATCACGCTCGCTGGTTCGTGGAAGAAACAATGTCAAGATTCACAATACAAATATCACACATACTTTAATCTGTTTTTTTTAGTACCTAGGTCAGGGACGCGCTAGCTGGTGAGCCGCCAGCACAGAGTGTGACTACTTTCAACCATAGGAGCTGATCTATCTCCCCTAATTAAACGATAAGATTATTGTCTGTTGTATTTTTGTATCATTTTTTTCTTCACTCACAGCCTTATGCTGTGAGCTCTTTATATGTAAAATGTTGATTAAATATTATTGAAGGGGCAACAGCCTAAATCCATAAAGTCCCCTACTGTGCAGCAAGCATGGTAGATACATATGTACATACATAAATACATTTTTGAGCTTTGGGTATAAGAGGGAAAATACTGTGGTGGATAGAATACATGCCTTTGCTCTCTATTCGTCGACCTTTCTAAGGCATTCGATTCCATCAAGAGGAAAAACTATGGGCCAGGCTAAGAAGACTCGGCGTCCCCCATACCTCTTAAATAAAATACAAGAGCTATACAACATTGCAAAGCGAAAGGAAGGTTTCACTTCCTACATGTAAATTTTGAATGGAGTCCTTCAGGGGGAAACGCTCAGCCCAACACTCTTCACTCTATACCTAGATGAGGTGGAGGAAATATTAAGGAAATCTAGGATCCCAGAGTTTAAAATGAATTTGTCTAGTTAAGTTGTATCTCTGTGATGTGTATGAATCCGTAGTCAGATCGTGAAAATTGTTATTTTGTGATCAAGAGCCGATGGCTCAGTGTCCGTATCTTAATAAATAAATAAAAACGTTAACAGTAATGAACAACATAAGAAGTTCCCACAATAATTGATCAATTGCACAAGTTAGTGTGTTCATTGTACTGTAGCACAATATCATTAGTAGGATTGCTAGCACGATCTAGCATAGCTAGATTGAGTAGCATTAGCATTTAACCAACTACACGATTCCACCTACAAATACTTCAGCATGTAATAATATTTAAAGAATTTCTTCGTCATGCTTACTCCTTTATTAGCGCCAAACTGTATCCGAGCTTTGCCTTTGACGAATGTCGCTGCTATTTGCATGATGACTGCTTCCACCGTATACGCCGAGCTCCAACCTTGTTTTGTTAGTAACTCCATACATATAGCCCCTCCCAAAAGCACGTATCCTCCTGTCATCAGCGGATGCACCACACGGACGAAAGGTGGTTCAAAAGGGTAGTTTTCCTGAAATTAATAACAAACCCTTTTACTAAAAAAATAAACCGCAGCACTCATACCATTATCTGCATTACGTATCCAAAATATACTACAAGTATATCAACAAAAATTTACAAGTATCAATTATTACGGGTATTACAAGTCTCATCATGTTGCTGAATTTATCTTCGAAATTCTACTCTTGTACAGAAAAATACGGTACTGTGCAAATCGCCGGGTAAAGTCCAAAAGGGGCTATATGCAGAAATCGCTTACACGGGATTTAGTATGTACTACCATGCATAAGCGATTGCTGCATATAGCCCCTTTGGACTTTACCCGACAATATACTTCCAGCAATGAAACAAAAACATTTTGGCGTTGATAAGTACTGTTAAAACCAAGTAATGTTTGATTAGAAATTAGAAACATTGTTGTTACCACCAAATGTGAAGCATAGGATGCCAACTCATTGCAACACACAAGGAAAACAACATTAACAAAAATATATACATCAGGACTTGAAGTGAATTTAAAATAAACCTATGTAAGTGCAATATTGCTGATGAATTCGAAATATTTCCTGTTTCCTCCATCCACATCTGAAGCATCATTTTGTTGTGTAATGTTACAGAATTAATCGAGTACGACGCAAAGTAAACCTGTCTGTTAATTGAATTCTGAAAATCTCACAGCCAATTCTACATTAAAATGCACCTTGTCTACGGCATGTAACACACAAAGAAGCAACCACATTATCAACCAACATGGTTGTATTTGGTTTACAACACTATCTAGAGAAAGAATTATTGAGCATATTTGTAGCATCTTATAACACTATGATGTGTACCTGTGCTAGCTTTTCTTATCTCATATGTATATATTCTTTGAACTGAATTATAAATGATAATCCTAAAACAAATCAATGCCATACTCGAAATATCGTCGGCGAAAGTCCAAAAGGAGCTATATGCAGAGCTCGCTTATACATTGTAGTACATGCTAATTCCCGTTTAAGCGAATTCTGCATATAGCTCCTTTTGGACTTTCGCTGACGATATGCTAAATGTTTTTATCAACTTATACTTATGTATTAGAATAGGAACAACTTGATGCAAGAAGCAAGCAAAATCTTAACAACTAGAGTATTCAAAGAAATATTGATTTGATTCACTACTAGAACGCACTAAACATTGAAGATAGCTATAAACTTTCAACCGCCAACTGCTTAAACAATGACTGATGACAAAAATACTAATATTCTACGATAAAATGACATACATGTTTACAAACGGAGGAATGGAAAAATACAACATGCAGGATTCGTTTCCCTAAACCTGTAAGGTTTTCATCCTGAGTTACTAGATCATGAGTACTGATTCGGCAACTCTGGCAAAGAAAACCTACTTAATTTTGCATAGATTTTTACAAGCTGACACGCAATTCTTGTACATGAGCTAATAAAGTATCATATGCTTCGGTGCAGTAGCAACGTTATAGTGATTTTGTACTTTTAACTTCTATGTAATGCAAATACTACACTTATTCAAAGGATCCAGTTGTGGCAATAATAATTACGGTACAAGTGTTTAGCTTCATGTTTAGCTTCGCATTTTCCGAATGTAAATTCTCAACCATGGAGACACCAAACAACTAATGGATCGATGGATGGTATTCTTAATTTTCTGAAACTGGCCTCCCATGAGCAGAATTCAATAACCGACAATAAAATGTCTGTAGTGATGTAAACATGAGAAGTACGAACCAACAATCTCCTGCTACGATGTCTCACACGGAAAAAATTGATTCATAATTGAAATCGTGGTATACCACCCAACAAAAAATAATTTGCAAAACGAAGAGACCTACAAATGGCGACATATGTGCAATTATAGGTACGCATAAATTTCTTGTAACCTAATTAATAAAGTGATTACCTTCCCTATCAAGAGTAAGATGAGAAACAAGAACAAAGAACATTAATACGAACTGTAGTCAATAAAAAATAATATTTAAAAAAGAGAAAAAAGACGAGATAAATACCTCAAATGATAATGCAACTTCGGTGGACAAAACAAAATAAATGATTTGATAAATACCTTGAACATCATGTTGAGTTGAATGTAGTCTTTTCCCTCCCGTTCCTTCAGCGTGACAAGGTCGGTGTAAAGAGGAGAGTCCTTGTCAACGCCCTTAAGACGTATATTCCATTCGTATAAGCTGTCGTTTACCAAGTCAATACTGTAAATACCTGCAATAAACAAAGTATAAGCACTAGATTAGACTCAACTTATTCTGATATACACATTTACAAATTCATTACTACGATGATGATGACGTTTATGAAACACGTGTAAGCACTATAAGTGCAACTATCTTCTTGATGTAAGTGTATGCTTCTCTCTTTAGCGACTTTCAAGAAATTTCCATGAGATCGCAAGAGCAGATCGACTGAAATGGTTACTGTTCCTAGGAGCATTAATAAATTCGTCCGGTAAGACAAAATTGAAGAGCTGCTATTAAATGTATTCAACTCGTAAGGGAGGCTATGACAAATGACAACCTCTGTAATGACAAAAAGAATGACTACTCGGACTGAGTAAAATATTTAGAATAACGTTAAAAGCTGGAAAGCCACAGCGATTTTAAGATCAACAAAATACAAATTAGTTAAGAATAAAATCACTACATAAGACAAGACTGGGGGATACTTCAAATCCATCTTAGAGAAAACTGTAAATGCATACACGGAACCAGTTGATGAAGTGAAAGTATAAAATTAGATATTTACAGTAAGAACATTTTATGGATCGCTGAATCCGTACGAGGCAGATAGCAATAAAGTAATAAGGACCGAAAATTACCATCTGACTTAATCTGCATTAAAAATGGCATAGAGCAGCAAGGACACAACACACTTGAAGCATTGGTGGCATTTCAAGTGCTGGAGAAAATCGTAAGAGAGCGGATAATCGAAACACAGGAACAAATTATAAAAGAATCTCAATGGATTATGGAACAATACGTAATGGGAAAACAAATTCAAAACACTGCAAAAATTATTCAGAAAAGGAAATATACGAATTTGCGGCGTAAGCGAAGAAAAGAACGAAACACCGAGCTAAATAAAAAATCATATAAACAGCCTTCCAACCAGGAACGAAATTATCGACAAACCTTCAAATATGGATACCGCGTTTCGGATCGTCCTAAAAAGAATGAAACCAAGAGCCATACTCATAACGATGGCGATGCAGTTAGAAGCCGAACACATTCTTAAACAAGGCCAACCACTAAAGACACAAAATCTACTTCAATGAAGATGTTTCACCAATTGAGGAGAAACACCAGTTTCTAATAAGGAAAATAATAGCAAACAAGCGCAAGGGAAAGAAAGGCAGATATAACGGATCATAAGCCCACAGCCGAACGAAGTAACAGTCAACGGAGAAGAAATCAAAAGCTGAAAGAGGTATGCTTTTCACGGGAGAAGAAGTTATACCTGAAACTGCTATAAACAGTAAACGTCCCCAAAAGTAGACATATCTTTCGATTTCATATCCTTGAACACACTTATAACGTTAAAACTTGAAAATAAATAAAACTTTAATATTATTATTCGAATCGCAGGACACTCTTTTAACCTACACTGCTTTTACTAATTTTTTATACTACATACTATCTTCAGAATATTGCAGCTATGAACTTAAAACTACAGAACTAACAGGTTAAGGTTTATTAATTTAAAATTAAAAATGTACCGGTGAACCTAAACAAAAACAACACTAGTATACTGGAACGCCCTAAACTTTTATCTATTGTATTTCGCCCATGGATATGTTGTAATAGCAGAAAAATTATAACACGATGTGTATATACTATTCCGAATCTTGTGTCGTAAGCCCAATGGATTGACGTTTTATTTTCTTGAAGCCCTTTTGAAGGACTCTTTGTAATAATCTGTGAATTTATTATGTGGCGGTTGTAAGGGCGAAAGCCGAATCAACCTTGAATAAATCAGACATATATTTATACCAGCTGCATCACAAGGGGCTAAATTAGCACAGCTTTCTTTCGAAATTCTAACAAACGCCATGTTAAAGCTAATCAACGCTAAATATTGTACCATTGATAAATATGAAACTGACGGATCTTTACAAGATTTAGCAGTTGTAGAATGTGTAAAGTAAGGTGAATGTCCAAAAATGTAGGGGAGTGCTAAATGATGTTACTGACTGCTGCAACGACCTGGAAATGCAAAATTAGCCCTAAAAAATGCGTTAAATTGAGTATTGATTGCAGTACAAAAAAGTGTTCTCATAGTTGAAATTCAAGACTAACAATGAATGCGGCAATACCCTAGTTAAGTACTAGTGAACTGCTAGGTGCAGTTAAAATTTTAAAAATAATTGTGTTAAGTGGAACGACCACATTAATTTGTGTTTTAAAAAAGCTAATCGTAGTATACATATATGCTAAGAAAATTAAAACAATTTAATTTCTCCATAAGAGAACTTGTGTGTGTAATCATATATGATGCATTACTAGTGTACTAAATTACAGAGTATGAATGCTCAGTTTGGGCTTGCGTTGCGCCGTTTGCAGACTAACAGAGTTACAAAGAAATTCATTTGTGAAATTCGAAAAACACGCTGATCAATAATATTAAGTGATGGAGTCACGAAAGGAACTTAGGCGAAAAGTCTTTATAAATTAAAATTAGATTCGATAAATTATCGCTAAATTTCGGGAAGAGCAAGAGTTAACCCCAAGTCTCGTCACATATGAAACCTTTATGTTAATGCAAGTAGCTGCGACACTCGTTCGAAAACTAGATGAAGGGAAGAAGTGTGTCACTGTTTGAGAAAAACAGATGTTTCAACTCTACGATACTTCATGTCATTAGGTAACTTTGACGGATTAGATGGTAATGAATGGGAACACTAAATAATTCTTATGAATCTTGTCTGCAATCTTCGATTACCAGAAAAACAAAGATCCCAAACACAATCTTTGGTTCGAACCCCTCCATCCGCGGCGGTTCAGACTCTTCGAGATCCTTTAGAAACAATGGAAAGTTTTCAGATTTGCAATTAATATTTTCAAGATTTTCGTATTCTTTGGGAAATAAATTTTGGCATTCAGATTTAAATAAAGTCATTACTATCGGGCAATGATCCGAGGTACCCATATTCAGAATCTCAAAGAAATCCACATTAAACAAGGCTTACGTCAACTGCACAATAATCTATTGTACTACATCCGTTGTGGTTCGAACCAAGCTACGAAAATCTTACCTACCGTGAGTTAGTAGTTCTGTAAATGCGTACGCACATATGATAAAAAAAACCCCGACTGACTGATTCAATTCATCTGAATACAGCAGACATTATGAGAAGAAACTTCATTATTATGCTTGTCGTCATCTTGTCCAACTAGAAAATATTCTCTAATGGAGTGAGTAACGAACATTACCATTCTACAGCAGCAAGTACGAGTAGTACAGATCTTATCTGTATGTATGTCTGAAATATTGTACTACGTAAACAGCCATAAAAATTACAGTGGACACAAGAAATATTTTTCATAAAGCGAGAGTGATAGATATATCACCGCTTAGTGCTTGTGAATAGTTAACAATTCCTCTGATCTCATTTCGTATTCCAAAAATCAACGGCACGAATTAGTTGCAACAACTAAATGTAAGGTTTTCATCCTGAGCTGCTTAGATCATGATATTGTATCTTCAACTCTGGCAAAGAAAACCTATTTGATATCGCATAGATATAGAAGCTGAAATGTAATCATAGTACAACAGCTAAAGCCATCATATGCATTTGAATAACTAAAAGTCACAGCACAGTATGTAAGCTCAGTCTAACTAAAAATCCTTCCATAATTATGAGAGGAATCGTGGGTTAAAACAAATTACCTCTTTTAAATGTATCAGATCGGTATATATCTCTAAGTTCCTTCATGAGGCGATCGGAGGCTTGGACAGAGCCTGTAACGGTTCCTTGAAGGTAGTCTTGTCTCTGATTTGCTTTTAGTCTTTCCAGCGTAGCTATATGTTCACTATCAATCCCTTCTTTTTCTTTACTTTTACTCGCTGTGTCATCTTCCAGCTCCAGGTGCATATCATCTTCCTCTTCATCTTCATCCTCCTCCTCCTCTCCTTCTTCGTCGTCATCAAACTCATACTCCAAGTCCATGTCATCAGATGAACCTGTTCCTGTACTCGCAGCTGACGTTGAACTGGCCGAATTGGAATTGGACGTAGAGCCTACTTCAGGGTCTCCGATTGCAAATTCATTCAATAATTGCTCTAAATCCGGCGATGGTTCTGGAAGACCTTGAAGGCGACACAACTCTTTTACTAGAATTCGAACTTGAGACACGACATGGTTATCCTTCCCCGAGGTAGTGCTCAGCATCTGAACTGCTTGGGTAACATTGATATCCTCAGTGTCAGCAAACCAAACCGGAGGGGTGTGCGGGTAAGTCTCCTGCATGACAAATGAAATACATTTCTATTAGCCACCAGCCTTTAAAAACACAACAGTTCCATAGAAACTTTCCTATCAATCTGCTCCATGTCAAAATTATAATCACCTGTCCCTCTTAAAACAACATATATACTACTATCTCCAAAATTAACCTAGTTAACCCACCGCCCATTTCCTCACAATGTGAGAAACAGAGTTAACCCATGCCATTGGGCAACGTAGTCAATAAAATCTTCCAGCAAATGCATATTCATGCTTTCATAAACAGCTGACTCCGTCAAAGTTACCCTGGCCATCTTCATTCTTCAGATAAATGATTGTAAGGTTTTCATCCTGAGCTGTTAAGATCATGATATTATATCTTCAACTCTGGCAAAGAAAACCTATTTAATATCGCATAGATATAGAAGCTGAAATGTAATCATAGTACAACAGCTAAAGCCATCATATGCATTTGAATAACTAAAAGTCACAGCACAGTATGTAAGCTCAACTAAAAATCCTTCCATAATTATGAGAGGAATCGTGGGTTCAGTGGTTGTAAGGGCTAAGGCCGTATCGACTTGAATAAATATCTATCTATATGCATTTGAATAACTATGTAAGTCACAGCACTCTCTCCAAACCCAGTAAAATCACAAATATCCATACTCCAAAAAAAAATTCATGTTACCAAATATTAATATTTGTACATTATCCTTCAACCTCATCTCAACTCAAAATCCCATAGAAAATCATTTCTTCACTCCGAACTCGATTTCCACATCTAAAACAATCATTTAAAACAATTATCCTCTATTCCTCTCCATACGTCCAACTCCATCATCACACTTAATCAAAACACTCCTTCCATCCTACTCGAAAAATTCCACCCGCATCTGCACATCAAAACATAAACATAATAATTTTCAAACCTCGTAGCAGGTCATTGCCATATCACAATATCACCTATCAACTACGACGCTCATACGTTGGACCCTTTAACCGTAATAAATTAATAGCTACATACCCAACAACCCAACGTTCATTTAATCACAAATACCAACTCATTAATCATCTTCAACCTAAAATCTTATACTTTCATCTCCAAATAATCATCCTATGTTCTATCAAACAGTACTTAATTACACCAAAGAAAATCAATGTCCCAATCAATTTCAAAATCACAACTTACAGTTATGTTGGCAGTGATTTCATGTTTCTTGCCATTCTTCCCTATAAAAACACATTCGAGTTCATCCAAACTGGCAGAAACAACTTGGAATCTCTCATTAATATTTTTAAGGAAAACTTTCTCCACTGTTTTAATCTCTTGTTTTAAGGTATTTAAGCACGCCATTTTTAACTATCCCCCTTCCACTTCAACCACACTGAAAGTGCAGTTATCAGAAGAGACACAGAGACAGAGCGAGAGAGAGAGAGAGAGAAGTAAAAACCACTGAGTCAATTCCGTCGTCTGGTTCTTCTGGTCACGTAATTTGATTCACAAGTCCCAAGTCAAACACATGATGCTTCCATTTATAATAAATTTTGGAAATAAAAATAAAAATAATCTTGTTGTTTTTTAGTATACACTACCAAAATGTAGGGGAGATGTTTCCAATAAAAAGAAGAGACAAAACTTTCTTTCTATATATGCCTTTGTCCTCTGCTTCCTGCATCAATTTCTTCTTGACTCTCGTACGTCTATGTGTAAAGTAAAGCCTAAAAAAATCTTATGTGTATATACAAACAATAGGAGAGAAATACAAGGGTGGTAAATACAACTGCATTGCCTAACTGCTGCTGCCTGCTCAGCCCTTCTTGTCGAATCAATGGAAGGAAGGTTTCGAATGCAATAGCCTCAGCCACGTCTTGGAGGAGCCACTGTACTTGCTAAAAAAGTTGCATCTTGTTGCAATCGAGAATTTGTAGTGGACTCAACGCAACCCCGCGCCGCTCAATAACTTCAATAACTCCATTTGTTTACATTAGCTCTCTCCACCTCAACGCCGGCTACTTGAGTAACTACGCTCAGGCTACAGGGGAGAGCTAGCTATAAAAGTATAGGCACATATATTTTTCTGTTGGCTCGAGCTCTTCGTAGTTGAATTAAATAGCGGTTCTCGTCTCTCTCTTTCTCTATATACTTTTTACTGCATAGCTGTAAAGCTCTGATGCTTTTGGCTGGGTCAAGGCTTTTCATCTATGTATATCAACGTGAGGAAACGTAGATATATAGGTATACGGTATACAAGAGCTCTGGGTCTGTCTCGTCTTATATACACACAGCAAATGGATGCTGTGTCGATAATAAAAGCACGAACATGCATTCAACGTGCGAATGCTTTTGTTTGACGTTCGACGAGGTTTGAGATTTTTCAAGCTATGCAGTATGTACATTAGTGGAATGGAAAGCAACTTATTTTACTGCATTTTATTGCCGGGGCGTGTATTAGTTATGTAGAGTATCTGCAGGAGTATTTTATACTGCTTTTTTTGTAACAATGTTTTTATGTTTTAGTAAGGTTTTAAAAGCGCTGATTTCAGAATTTGTGAGCGCCACCCCATGCCGTATAATATTTCATGTTAACGTTGATGGAAACTGTGTTTTCAAGGAGATGCATGGAAGGGAGGCTTGAGCTAATAAAATATGGGGAGATGTTAGACTGACTGTGATGTTTTACTGGAGTTGGCAATGTTCACATTAAATATAAGGAAGTGAACAATAGAAAAGCAAAGATAGTTTAATTTAAGTAAAACTTTGCATTTTCGACAAACGGCTTGGATACAAGGTTAAGGTTTCGGGCATGTAGAGAGCATATATGTTTATTTTAAAGGATCAAAACACCTTGCCTGTCTATAGCCCCATTTACACCGAACGAGCTTCTTGAGAAGCTAGCAGAAAAAGCTTGAGCTTCTTTGTGACGCACGTTCA
>JAQFXU010006149.1:0-10631 GCA_034693705.1 Spatulosminthurus flaviceps | reverse complement strand
AGCAAAAATTACGGAATATAATAAATGTTCACTATTTTTTCTTATTTAAGATGAGCAAAAGCCGGCAAAAAGTGAATCGAAAATAGCAAAGTTTCTCCGCCGGACTCAAAGCGCAAATGAAGATCATTGTCCAGCAGCATCAGCAACCGCAACTGTAAGTGTAAGTAAATGATCCATTATTTTTTCTACATTTGCATCATTTCTTTCATTAGAAAAAAATTCCACCGGGACATCCCTTTGACCAAAGCACACATCATAAGTATCTGTATCTATGAACATAATAATAATTAAATTGCAAAAATTAAACTAGGCCAGAAAGTCATCAGGAAAGATTTTAAGTTAGATTTACATCAGAATCTGATTAATGTAGACGAAGTGGAACTGTGGTTGGGATTGAGTTAGTTTTTTTCATGTGTATATTCACAAACACATTCTACATAAGTTGATGCAAATAAAAATAGTTGTAACAAAAGCGAATCTTCCGAAGTTGTTCTTTAGAGAACAAAAAAAAGGAATGAAAAAGTGACGAGAGATGGGAATTTGGGTTTTACATGCAAATAAATTTATCTTGGCCTTCATCCTCAAATGTATATACTCTTTGTGTAAAAATCCCGGATTCGTTTCTCTCTCTCTCTTTGGTGTCGCTCTATATTTCGGTGACGCGTAAGTACTTTACCTCGACAGTGAATTATAAGATGCGGGCCACGGTTGAGAGTTTGTTCCGCAGGCGGGATAGATATACCCTTATTCTTCTATATAGGATGAAGAGCTTGTGGTAGTATTATAGTGTGGAAGATAAAAGTAATTGTGAGGAGGTCGGAGAGTGACAGTGATTTTCAACGAATTTCCTCAAATTCCCTGGAAAAGAGCTCAAAGAATTAAACCACTTCAACCTTGCTATCAGATGACAGGATCAACACTCCAGATTCAACTTATTATTCTACTCTTATGAGTATCTGGGTGACTTTTTGTGGTCCTTTCGTATGGTTACCTTTTGTTCTTACGCTCCTAGGGGAAGAGTCACGTAGCATTATGGATACACATTTTTGAAATGCCTTTTCAAAAGCTCATTGTGAATTCAACCCTGAAGCATAAGCTTCGAGTCAAATGAATTTTATACAAAGATCACGCGTTTTTTTATCTTACTGCACAAAGCTACAGGCACAAAGTAAGCCAACCTTCAAGGTTAATTCATTTTTCGGGATATAAAAATGGAATTTTGGAGCCATGCCTGCTGTAAATCGTTCCTAGGAATATTGTGTCTACTGCATGGGGAATAGAAAAAATATATAGCATAAGGTTTAGTGTTAAAATGAGTCTCGCATGAAAATATAATGGAAGAAACATTCAATATCTATCTTCCACTATTTTATTTTGGCTGTAAACAAGAAATCAAGGTGAAAGCATAAAACTCGATTTTAAGGAAAAAGTAAACGCAATAATAAATCGGAAACCGAAATCTGTATTTACAACTACACCGATATTGGCGATGATACTATTATTAGTTTCTGTTGTAACTAAGCACATAGGTAAGAGGCTCGAAATAAGAATAAGAGTATGGATCACACATGACTGAGGATAGTAAAACTGTAGAATGAGCAGGGGTTTTGGAAATCATTGAGAAATAACTTCCTCCTCAGAACTACTGTCACTGGTGGTGGTAGTTGCCTCTCGATAATCACAAGTTGGTTTTTTCAAGATCAAATAACTTTCTCCATTTGTATCTCTCGTTGGTGGATCAGGAGTTTCGGGAGAGGAGGGTACATGTCCCAAGAGAAAATTAAACCGAAACTTGATTTTCCATGTGGAAACTATGGGAAGATAGAAAATAGACAAGCAAATAATTTATTAAACTCCCTCATATTGTTTGAGTATTGCACAGTAATTTTAGGAAATTGAAAAGAACTTACAATTATTACGGCCCAATTGATTGGTGACGTAGCAGGGCTGAAACACTTCGTTTGGCACGCTAAAATAATCCATGGCGTTGTCAAAGTTGCTTTCAATTCCACATACTGGGCCTTTCCATTGGTACTCAGATTGCTGTAGAAATAATAGGCAAGTTTTTAATGTGGTTTGTTTAATTGATTGGGATTATTTACAAATTAATTATTTTGAGGAGCAGGAGAAGCATTGAAATCATTTGTGTACCTTAGATGAAGAATTTATGCTGAAGGTAACTTGATACTTGTTTGCCTCAGATTTACTCCCAACTAAAACTGCCATCCAAGAAATAGCAGATTTATTGAAATATGTCTTGATGAAGAATATTTTTTTCTGGTGTTGAATAACCGGCCCAATCCACTCCAAAGGTTCGTTGAGGGTTGATGCTCCTTGGTGATCTTCCAAAATATCTCCCATTTTATAATTTCGGAAGCATGCGGAATCATGTGTTTGTATCAAATGATCCGGCAGGAATTTCCGCTTCATCACTTCATCGCAGTCAATACCCAGGAGATAACAAAAATTCATGTCCCTGGGATGAAATAAATTCATAAAAGTACTCAATGTCAAGCGTTCATACAAAAGCATAGGGTCCAAATTTTAAGTAATAACAAAAGCGTGTATACATCATTTTATTTGAACAAGCCACGGCACAAGCAGTGGACGAGACCATATTTTATCTTACCGGTTAGGACAGTCCAGTTTATGCTCTACATATTCTTTGTAATTCATCTCAACCGGACATCCTTCTTCGGGAGTTCCACAATGATATTTTAAAATACCAATAACATTCTCCACTTCCAAGTTTCGTATTTTCAGGCCCACTAAATTTTCATGACAATCTGTGGCTTGACAAGCGTTTGTACTTCTAAGGCAACTACTGCAAATCAAGTGACCATTTGAACACTGGAAAATTGGGGGTAATAAATCCTTCAAACAGGTCCTACACTCGAATGCAACGTTACTTTTACATAAGCAGGACATTTTCAAATGTTTATAAAGCTCCAAAGAGAATTTTGTTCTAAAGTGGATTTTCCGAGGAAAGTAAAACGACGGTCGGATTGTAAAAGACTTGTATGGTAACATGAAATGAGAGCCTCCAGTTACTAGGCTGAATTAATGAATGGAGGCAACCATACGATTCCTTCTTTGCATGAAAAGAAATTTTAACATACTGTAGATTACAAATAATATTCAAAGAAAAGAAGCAGATTCCATTTCGCTTTTGATATTCTAAAGAGGTTGGAAATGAATCAATACACGCCGCTTCCCATAGTATGTAAAGATAAACTCAAATATTATCTGAAGAAATGCCACAGGCAACGAATGCCGAGTTGTGGGGAATGTGAACTTTTATTTGGAATCAGATAATGTGCGAATTTTAGACTAACGCAGTAAATACAATTTTGCAAATAAAGCCAACGTGTTAGTTTGATCCAATACAAAACTCAAGACCAATGACCTGTTTCTTTGATACCTTAAATGGGGAAAATTGAAGACAATAGTTTGTAAACACAAATAATTGCAACGGCAATACAAAACACAATCTGGAATAATTGCCATGATTCTTCGGGTTTCCTGGTTATTTTCAAACTAAGTTTCCAGCGATAGTTGAGGTCTAAATTACAATTTTAAAATTAGATCATGATATTTAATTTAGGTATAGCTTTTAACTAAAGGAAATTGTCATGTATGAAGTGGAAGTGCTCACCAGGCGGTTCCAGCCCATCCAAATACTCGCGATTTAAATACAAGAAGCATTTACTCAGCAGATCTTCTCTTTTGGTAAAGATACTCAAAACTCTTCCTTCCCATGTAAGAGAATGATTCTAGAGGACATTGATGGCAAAGTTACATTTACGCAGCTATAAATTAAACTTCGTTGGAAAAATTTCGTTAATGTATGTACTAAGCTATCTCACTGGATCTTGTGCAGAGAGCAATGAAATGGATGCATTATATTTGCGGGAAACATTTCCTCTTCCGATAGCGAGCACCGACCAGCGAAAGAAGTACTTCTCTGTCGCTGCCACCTCGGTTTTTAGGAAAAATATTGCATCTTCCGCTTGTATAACGTACATACTTAGATAGGTGCCGTCAGGGCTTCGAGCAGGAAAACTCCTTTCGTGATGTCCTAGCTCCTGAGAAACCTCAATAATTTGGCCTAATTTATAATTCGAGGTTCCGATTTCTACTTGGTGGGTAGTTGTCAAATGAGACGCCAAATCTTTGAATGCTATTCGTTTCTTACAGTTCCCTTGAATTCCCAGGTATTCGCAGAAGCTGACTGATAGCCTAAAAAGATGAAAAATGTTATGACAACATGCTGGATAGATCTAAATTACCCATTATATTACTTCAAAATGCAAGTCTGAACTATTTGGAATATGGGTAACTTAGTAAATATAATTTGATGGGGAAGGGAACCAAGTCTGAGAGTGTGAGCCAATAAGTGAAATTTGGTCTTACGCAAATTGACAGTCAAGTTCATGCTCCTTGATACTATCCAAAGTCATGACCAGTTGGCATCCAAATTCACGGAACTTGCAAGTGAATAGGCTACGTCGGACAATTTTTTCGATTTCTAGAGCCTTAATCTTTCTTGACGGAAGTTTACCTCTACAGACAGGACATTTTCGTTCGAGTTTATCAATACAATTATTGCACAACAAATGACCCTCATAACACTGAAATATTGGTGGCAGAAGAGTATCGAAACACACTGGGCACATGTAATTATTATTATAATTATTGTTATAGTAATTATGATATGAATACTGGGACGAGGTCCTCATCGTTCCAGTATTCATTTCGTAATGTTGTTTCTAAGACTTCACAGGAAATAGCTCTTTGTACTGAGACAGACTTTATAAACGGCAATACTTGCACTTTCCTGATTTTAATTAAAAATTATTTGCAGTATGAGCTATTTCATGCGAGGGAAATAACGTGGCTCTAAGTTTTTCTGTTTCGACGGGTGACTGGGAGCGATTTGAAGATAAGCAAACGACGATAAATGATACTTTTGTATCATTAAGGATGCTGGTGAATCGGCAACAAAATTGGTTTACTCATAAGGAGCTTTAAATCGGCCCGGAGAGCATGCATTGGAAAGTTTAGACTAAATGTAGTCTTTGTATTTTATCTAAACTATTCATTCAATGTTGCTTTTCTTGAAAGGTTCTCCAACTGATTTGGAGTTGTTGGGACGAAATGACCACCTATTTGTATGCAAATTTTCAGATAAAGTATAAGTATGATGCAGGAGAATATCACACAATGGATATGAACAGTTGATTTTGAATTAGAAATAACGGATAGAAAAGTTGTATGCAAATGCTTCTTGTAGTTTTATTAGCTTCCATTAATATCAACCTTCTCGTAATGTCTAGAACTAATTTATGTGTATAAAATATCACGAATAATTCAAAAAACATAGATATTATGTTAAAACAGTTCACGATTTAACAGCTTTAACATAGCCAAATCATGATACGTGCTCGACCCTGTCATGACTGACTTCATGCGCCTGGGTACATATATAGATACAATTCTGGAGCAAACAGAATAGGGATAAATACGTAAGATTTTAAGGAAGTTCAACATCTAAACTGGCAGCAAAAACTAAATATAAGAGTCGGAATCATTCGACATATCAGAATCTTCTTCAATATCAGTCCAATCTCCTTCCTCATAGGATACATCGGTATCATTCCCAAAACTAGTGCCAGCTGCTACAGCTACAAGAAAAAAACGAAAAATAAGGGATTCCAGGATAATTCGACAGTGAAAATATTAGATCACAACAAGGCAGCTACGGTTTTCTTTGATATTTACCTCCAAAGGCACGGCGTGCTTGCTCCAATTTCGGGACCATGTCAGCTCCTGACGCTCTTAGAAATACATGATGCGAGTGCACATTTTGATCTACGCAATCCTTACATAGATCAAAATCTTGACATTCGATACACTTATATCGCGGTCCCATCAATGGGTTAGCATGACAACCATCACAGCCAACATTTTCATGTACGGTTAAACCTGCCGGGTGGTGTAGCGCATGGGCTCCAGTATGATCGCTGGGATGCGCTGGATTATTTAGAATGACAACCTCTGTTTTGGGAGGTGTTTCATCGCCTTTCTTTGTAATACTGACATGAAGTTTCAGGCTCACGAGTTCTACAGATATATGATTTAAATGTTGCCATTACTTTCAATTCCAAGAAACAAAACTAAATATTTTTGAAGCACAAAAACTTT
Organism: Spatulosminthurus flaviceps; assembly: GCA_034693705.1. Lineage (NCBI taxonomy): Eukaryota > Metazoa > Arthropoda > Collembola > Symphypleona > Sminthuridae > Spatulosminthurus > Spatulosminthurus flaviceps. The sequence goes on along the minus strand of JAQFXU010006149.1, from coordinate 4,427 downwards.
AGCTATTTACCATTTTGATCGTCCTTCTTCCAAAATAGTCTGGTTTGTAGAAATGATACGCAAAAGACATTAGGATTTTCTTCGAACTTCGACTTCAAGCCACAAACCTGCCCTTGCCATGTAAGTGTGGATTCCTAAATATTTTTAATAAACATAAAAAGTACCTACACATAATATACGTACTACCCGACTAAAATTTGCACTAACTCCATATGACTGTGAGAAACTATAATAATTAGTCTTACACACCACGCACCTGATTTGCATTACTCGAAATCAACTTGATCGTCGCCGTAAAATTATTGGCTACTTCAGTACTTCCAAGCGATGAAACCATCCAAGAAATCCCGAAAGAGGTAACTTTAGTTTGCAAGAAGAATGTGTCATCTCCCTGCACAATAAAATTTGGTCGCCACTGTACTTTTCCACATTGAATGTCTCTAGGAAGAGCTCCAGATTGACAAATTTCCAGTGTAGTTCCTTCCGGCACGAAGTCCCCCACAAGTTTATGCTTGCCCATTAAATGAACCACGAAATCAGCTGCGGACGTATTGTCATTACACATGAAGATTCCCAAGTACTCACAAAAATTGATCACCCTAGAAATAAGCAAAACTTAAAAATTCTGAATCCATTAATTCAGACAAAAATAAATCCTTCAGTGCACTCACTTACGTAAATAAACAATCAATTTGGTGATCTTCAATAAATTCGTACATCAATTTTGCCGTACATCCTAAATTGTGGTTTGGACATGGAAATTTCCGTTTCAGAACAAGTCTCTCCACTTCCAGATTCCTTACCCTCTTCCTCGGCAGTTCTTGCCTACAGATAGGACATTTTTGCAACTCCGGTATGCATTTGTGGCAAAGTAAGTGACCATTGTTACACTGATAAATTTCCGGCCTTAAGATTTCCAAACAAACTGGGCACTCGTAATCTTGGTGGTCGCTATTGCTACTGTCAGCCATGGCACTCCTTCCCTACTAACCTTCATCCAAAAACACACAAAGCACATTCAAAAACAAAATCTAATAATAATTATATATTACTAATAATACCAAGTTTTAATCCCTCCATCAAAAGCGCACTCTCCGCTACACCATATGCTACAACACGTCATTTCTCAACAGGTAGTATGTAAATGTCACACAAATCCAAGTACGTACATTAATTCAACTTAGATACTTAAATTACCTCACCAGAATATTTCTACGGTTTCTCAGAATTAATACGGTATCATTTCCTGCCTCCTTCAACCGAATATGCAGATAAAAATTGCACGCTTTGTCGTTGAAGGATTCTGGTGTATGCAGATAAAAAATCGTTGTACAAGCTAAATAATTAATAAAATATTACCCCGAATACTCAATAGGTCAATAGTATTTATCCTTATCCTCTAACCACCTACAGCTATTTCACACCACTGCACTGTACAGCTGTGAACTTTATGAGAGGAACAATTATTTCTAAAAAAATTATTATTGATGACTCAATACAAACTTGATCATAGTAGTGAATAAATTGCTTACCTATAAGCAGGTTAAATATTTTTAATTTTCAGACACCACACAAATAAACTGTAGGGTTAAAGTCCAAAGTGATTCACAGTCGACAAGAATTAGCCAATGATACGAATTATTATCAAATAAATAGAAAATTCGATCCAGGGAGACTGGCTATCGTTGCATTGTCCTACTCATTTGATTTTATGTATCATTAATTTTTAAGTGACGAACTTTAATATATACTGACTGTATTTCTAACCATTTTACTATCACTTTTCTAAATCGAACAAGGAAAAAGTTTTCCTTCGTTGCAGTTTTTATTTGCCAATTTTTATAACTTTTTGCTTATTGTGCACACTAGAAATTGATCGTGTGCTTTTTATAATGTGTATTGGGTACAGTCGCGATATGTTGACTTATTTCTGTACAAAATGTTTGAAAATTTGTGTCGGTTAAGATTTCGAGGAAAAAGTATATGTAAATAAATGCGAAAGTACAAAAGGGACTCAAGCATTTCTGGACGCAACAATAACTAAACGATGGTATGAGGTGCATTCTTGCAAGTGCATAATGTGCCCATGCAACTTTTGCACTCAGGTTGAAGTATGCAGTGCATGATGCAGCTCATGGATAAAGACGGCCAGACCAGATCTTTAGCACTGACTTCAGGAAATTACAGAGAAATGTTAAATGCAAGAAACGGAGGCTTTAAACGTGATCAAAATCAGTTAAAATGGATTATGTATGGCAGTTAGTGTATATATTAGACGTTTGAGTCGACGTCAAACTGCAAGGAAGTTCATTGCACCTCAGGAAGTTTGAACTGTAAACGCCAAGATGGGAAGGGAAGGATTGACGGTTCTGGTGATTTAATCCTTATCACCAATTCAATAAACGGATATGAGGGAGGGGATTTATCTTGATGTTCGTTGTTGTAGGGACTGGGGTCCAGTCATACATTGATTTTTATGGAGGGGAATGTAAGCAATGACATTGCCGTGATAGTTATTCCTAGAAATGAAACTGATACGGGATTAATTGGAAACTTACATTGATTGTCAATTGTAGCTTTGAAATGGTGTTGAAGTCGGCATATTATGTTATCTTGTTGGCTTTCCTAACATGACCACATTGACTATTTCGTGGTTTAGATGATTAATTTTTACGACGATTTATGTATTTTTTAATGATTTCTATGGGTGGTATAGGAGTATGTAGTAATTGTAATTGGGTTAATTATGTATCAGGAGAGACATTTTGTTGAAGTTGAGTAAAGGAAAAAGTTGGTGTGGTTTTGACTTTTGAGTATTAAGCGAGCGAAAAGAATTTGTCTCATCAGGGTCTCTGCTGTGAGTTAGGTCAGAGTAGGTTCATTTTATAATTTAATTGAACGTTGAGATCTTTATGGAGTTGAATTGGTAAGTATTATTACTAGTTAAATAATATTTCTATGCATGTTTGCATTTACGAAATGTGTCAATATGCGAAGTGACTTGTGTTCAAGAAACAATAAATATGCAGTCGCAATTTCATGGATGTTACAGGGCTGGTCTTGCAATTTGGTAGTTGACATAATGCGAGGAAATAATTATTATCAGTCCATACAAAAATGTCAGCTTTCGTCATTGGATTCATCGTCATCTTCTGTTTCCTCAGCTGCGGAGTCCATGTCGAAGTTAACATGTTCAGCTGGAAAGAGAAAAGTAGGGTATATCGCTTATTTCGCTTCGTCAAATAATTTTAAAATTAAATTTTATTGGCTGCTGGGTATTAGCTGGGCTGGGCTAGGCTAGGAATCAGTTAAGCTTCTGATGGAAATTGAGTGATGGGTTAGTATTGTTTTTTTAAATTACCATAATCAAAAGGAGCTGTGAAGGAGTTGAATTTCCAGGTGAGATCATCGCACTTCGGGATTCGGAGATAAATATTATCAGCATGAGGATTGGTATCCACGTCAATGCATTTTTGACAGAGGTCGTAAATGTCGCATTCCATGCATTTGAAGCGAGTCCCAACTATAGGTGAGATGGAACATCCGTCGCATAAAAAGCCTGGGTGATATGGAATTCCCTCGTTATTTTCAGTACGATCGGATTTTTTAATAATTGGACGTGCTGGGCAAGTAACACTAGGAATTTTCTTCGAGGCTGAAGGGTATTCTGTTGACTTGTTTTCTAACTTAATTCTAAGATACCATTCTGAAGATTCGTCTGAAAAAAAAGAGATTTATTTAAATAATTAACTAACTTTTGAAGTGCAAATGCAGTGGAAATTGGATTAAACTGTAAAGCAACCCATGACACTATGAACTTAAAGACATACCATTTTGATTACTTGATGAAGAAAGATCCTTCAGCTGGATAATTGGTAACTTGAAGCAAATTGAACTGTTCTCTTGATCACCAATGGGAATTACTTGACCTTTCCATTCTAATGATTTGCCCTAGAATTAGAAAATATACATTGGGTTCCAGACACATTGGAGAGTACACTTTAGTGTAGTAAAGTTAATGGGTAAATTTTGGCTAAAAAAGTTTTTACCCTTTGAGATGCTACTTTGATGGTGGCAGAGTACCTCCCAGCAACTTCATTACTTCCAAGTACAAGGATCCTCCATGAAATGAAAACCTCATTAAGTAGCTTTGTTTCTAAGAAGAATTTCATATTATCGTAAAGGATGCAAATTGGATTCCAATACAGATTCCCAATTCTATCGTGTGTTGTTGAGAGTAAACATCCAGTTTGATTAACTCTAACAACTGTGCCAGAGCTTGCTCCCAGGCAGTCCACCATATGTTTATCAGCCAGATGGTCCAAGAGGTCAGCGGATGGGGTCTCATCTTCGCATTTGAGGATGCCCAGAAGTGAACAGAAGTTCATGCATCTATTAAATAGGAAAAAGTTGTAAAGTCGTCTAGT